>JALGBA010004026.1:0-132625 GCA_023970755.1 Azemiops feae | reverse complement strand
ATCTTCTCCCAAGGTTAACTTTTCTGCCTCTTGCACTAGAAGGGCAGTTGCAGCCACTGCGCGCAAACACACAGGCCACCCTAAAGTCACATTATCCAATTGCTTACTGAAGTATGCCACCAGTCTCTGCCATGACCCCAACCGCTGGGTCAGAACTCCAGCTGCCACCCCCTTGGAGGGGTCAGGGATGCCTAGCGCTGGGGCTTCTTGTAATTTGGTTTGAATAGAATCAAATGCTTGTTGACATTCCACAGTACAGTTGAATACTTCTCAATCCCCCCCTGTGGTGGCTTCATAGAGTAGTTTAGCCATCAATCCAAAATTGGGGATCCAGATCCTGCAAAATCCAGCCATACCCAAAATTCCCCTGAGTTGTTTTTGACTTTCAGGAGGCTTCAATTTACAGATTGCTTCTTTTCGTGGCGCCAGGAGCATACGAGTTCCCTTTGAAATCCCATATCCTAAATACTTAACTTCCTGTTTCACCAATTGGGCTTTTTCCTTAGATATCTTGTAACCACAAGTTGCTAACCAATTAAGTAATTTGTTTGATCCTTTCTGACAATCATTCCGTGTTCGGGCCCCCAGAAGCAAATCATCCACATATTGCAAAATGGTATAATCTTTCAGTAGGGCGGTATAAATCCTTTGCTAGGCATGTTCCAAAAATAGTGGGGCTGTTTTTGAATCCCTGGGTTAACCTGGTCCATGTATATTGCCTAATTTGATTGGTATCAGGGTCTTGCCACTCGAAGGCAAACAGCTGTTGGCTTGTTTCATTTAATGGGATGCAAAAGAAAGCATCCTTTAGGTCTGAGACTATAAACCATTCATCTTCCGGATTAATCTGTCTCATTAAAGTGTATGGGTTTGGGACCACAGCATGTAAGATCAGAGTATTATTATTGACCAGCCTCAAATCATGCACAAATCTATAAGAATCATCTGGCTTCTTTACTGGCAGGATAGGTGTGTTCCAAGGAGACTGAGTTGGTTTTGTAAGACCAAATTTAACAGACCGTTCCACAATTGGTTTTAACCCTAGCCTGGCTTCTGGTCTGATTGGATATTGCTTGACGTTGGCAACTTGATAGTGCTCAGTCAGTGGGATATTTACTGGTTCTATGAATCTTGCCTTCCCTGGTTCTTCTGTGGCCCAGACCCATGGTTTAACTGCAGCTTCAATAGAGGAGGCATCAAGGAAGCTTTTTCCTTGACCAATCCGACCATGAAGGCTGCAGCTTTCCACACTTGTTCTTGAGGTATTCTCATAACCACCTGTTGATATTTAAAGGTAATTTCAGCCTGCAATTTTGATAATAAATCCCTCCCTAGTAAGGGGATGGGACAGTCCAGAACATACAAGAATCAGTGAGTCAGGGCATTTCCCCCTAATTTACATTTCAATGGTGTCAGCAGGCGGGCTGATCTATTGATCTATTTCCACCTCCTCTGCCATTAGGCACCAATCGTACAATCGCCCTGGTGCTCCGCGGGCCACACAGGCATTGTACAGGTCTTGGTTCAGTCCATCCTGGAAACAGCTCACCAGGATGTCCTCTGGCCAGTATAAATGGCTGGCCAGCTCTCAGAATTCCTCCATGTATTCGGCTACCAGCCGTCGCCCCTGCTTCACCATTTTTATGCGGTCGCAGGCTTTCCGGTCTGCAAGGCAGTCTTCGAAGTGACACCGGAGGACTGCCATAAACGGGTTAAAATTTCTCAATTCTGGAGCATTGCAGTTGTAAAGGGTCACCATCCAGTCAGCTGCAGTATCCTCCACTGCCAGGGTGACCACCCTGACTTTCTCCTCATCTGTGGGCAATGTTCTCCCGTATAATTGCATGTAGGAGAAGACCTGGGCAAGGAAGAACCCCAATCTTTTGGGATTCCCGTCAAATTTCACTCCCAACGGAATCTGTTTCACCTCTGTGGGCTGGGGTGGCCCCTCTCTGGGTCTTTGGGGAGGTTGCACTTGCTATAGCGCTGCTGTAGGGGCAGCCGCCACTGCTGCCTCAGGCACCACTGGCTCTTCTTCCTCAGCTCTTTCCTCCGCTTCTTCCTCCAACCCTGGGTGCCCCTTCAGCTGTGCTTTTAATTCCTTGAAGGACTCTCTCACATATTCCATGGTCTGCTTTAAGACTGCTTCCACCAGTTCCGATTTTGGATCCACTTTCTCCTTTTCCGGAGGGGTAGGCTCCGGATTTTTCTTTTTAGCTTTTTTCTTTCCTCCGCCTCACATGATGGTCACCTTCTGAGCTCTTCCTTTCCAGTCCTCTTTCTTTCCGACCACCTAGCTCGATCGCCTTCTGCCGAGGGTCCAGCCTGTTCCAGGTCCTTGGAAGTGCCTTCCTTGGGGTCTGCCAGAGTGATGTCTTCGCTCCAGGTCTCTATTCTCTTCCATTCCGCTGATAGGAAGGGGCAAGTCGGTTGCCAGCCACCTCGGTAGGGCAGCTGCTTCTCCGGGTTGGGCACTATGCAGACCTCACCTTATGTAAGGACGTACCTCAACTAGGCCTAGACATAATTGCAAAATGAATTAGATACAGATCTGTTTGTATGAGTGTTCTCCCCCCCTCTAATAAATTAAGTGCAGCTCTGTTTGCAAGGGTTTTTTTCTTTTTCTCTCTGCATATTTATAAGGATTTATAAGGACTCCAATCTTTACTCACTAAATAATCATGAATGAATGAATACAATTTTTTATGTATATTGAATGATACTGAGAAAACTGAGTGATCATTTTACAAAGTTTTATTGCCTAGATCAGGGGTCGGCAACCTTAAACACTCAAAGAGCCACTTGGACCCGTTTCCCACAGAAAAGAAAACACTGGGAGCCGCAAAACCTGCACGCGCATGTGCGCGCGCCGGGGGGGGGCTTGATTGAAGAGTTTAATTAAAAAGAAATAGAGGCTGCTGTGCATGAGTTCTCTCTCTCTCTCTCTCTCCCTCCCTCCCTCTCTCTCTCCCTCTCTTTCTCTTCCTCCCCCCTCTCTCTCTCCCCCTCTCTCCGATCTTCTGCTCACCTGGCCAGCTGGCCTGACGCTGTTCTCTGACAAGCTGACACACATTCTTATTGGGCTTGCTTTCTCCTGCCCTTGGTCTGCCAGTCCTCTTCCCCCACTCAGTGTGAGTGTGTGTGTGTGTGTGTGTGTGTGTGTGTGTGAGAGAGAGAGAGAGAGAGAGAGAGAGAGAGAGAGAGAGAGAGCTGCTGCTTTCTGCTGCTTCCTGCTTCCTGCGGAGATGCAGCAAAGGCAGAAGCCCCACCCAATAAGCTTGTCAGCTTATCGGAGAACAGTGTGAGGCCACTCTCTTTTTTACACACACACAGAGAGAGAGAGAGAAAGAGAGAGAGAGAAGGGAAGCGCAAGTGCCTCTCTCTCTCTCTCTCTCTGTCTCTCTGTCTCTCTCTCTCTCTCTCTGCAAATGGCGGAGGAGGCTGGGGGCCACAGGAGAAGGTTGAAAGAGACACATGTGGCTCCGGAGCCACGGGTTGCCGACCCGTGGCCTAGATGATAAGGGCTTTTATTGCCCTGAACTGTAATTATCATTCTCCCTTCTTTTGTGGGTTACAAATAGAGACTGCAATATTTTTTACAATATTTTTTAATTTTTAAATACTTATAAATGCTTTGTGGATTTTTGTGGACTACCTTGTATTATATTTTTATACGATATGTATGTGTGTGTGTGTGTGTATGTATATATATATAATCTTTTTTACACTAACAAGCTGACATTTCATTTTTTTTACTGTCAGCTGAGATACTATTTTTTTCTTTTAAGCTGAGATTTTGTTTTACTTTCCAAATTTTATTCATCTGTCATTTTCAATACATGTGTGGATTACAAACTATATCAAGAGGGCAACATCAAGATTAGCTACAGGAGGGAACTAAAAAAGAACTTGAACTCCTAGAACAAAGGTAATATTTTCTGACAGTGTAGATATTTGACCAGTAGAACAGCTTGACTTCAGAGGATGTGGGTGCCAATCACTGGAGGTTTCTGAGAGGAGATTGGACAGCCATTTGTCCAGAATAGTATAAGTCCCTTCAGCACTGTTACTTTATTCTTCTGAAAGACTAACATTTAAGAATAGAAACTTCATTTTAAATTTTATTTTTTTAAAAAAAAAGCTAGGTGGCAGCAGACCAGCAGCTGTGAGCAACATAGCAGACCTTGAGCAGCAGCAGTGCAGAGCTAATTGGCAGAGGAGCAAAGTGCCCAGAGCAGCGACTAAGAGCAACACAGTGGACCAGCAGCGGCTGAGAGCAGTATGATGGACAAGCTGAGCAGCAGCGCCCACAGCAGCAGCTGAGAGCAGTGACTAAGAGCAGCACGGTGGACCAGAAGTGGTTGAGAGCAGTGCAGAGGACCAGCTGAGCAGCGACGCCCACAACAGTGGCTGAGAGCAGCGCAGAAGATCAGCAGCCGCTGAGAACAGCACGGTGGACCAGATAAGTGGAGCAGAGTGCCCACATCAGCACATCGTACCTGAAAACTCCGGCAGTGGCCAGGCAACCAAAGGGCAAGAAAGCAGGGAGGAAAAGGATAAGTAGAAAACACTTGTGGACAGGGAGGAAAGGGATAAACTTTCAAGGCAGGAAGTAGAGGGTTAAGAGCTAAGCATCTCCTAGAAAACAGTCTGAGATTTCCAACAAAAAGAAGTGCATATTACTTCATAAAGGCCAATAAATTTTGTAAATTCTTAAATTTTTAAAATTTCTGAATTCCTTTTTTTAATTCTTTTTTCAAAATTTGCAATTCCTTTTTTCAATTTTTAAATCTTTTTCCATTTTTAATTTCTTTTTCATTTTTTAAAAAAAATCTTTTTTCTATTTTTTTAATTTTTAATTTCTTTTTTAATTAAATTTTTTTAAAAGTTTACTAATTTTAATTCTTTAGAAATTTTTACATTCTTAACAATCTAAGAGAAAAAAAATAAACCACAAAAAAAGAGACAGACACTTCAAAACAGGGAAGATAGTGATGATTTTTTCAAGATAGAGAACAAAAGGCCAATAACTCTTGTAAACTATTGTAAACTGACACTTCGCAAGAGGGAAAATATTTAATTTTTAGAAATTTTTAATTTTTTACAAACAAAATGTCATGGAAATAGAGACTGACACTATAGTGACATGCAAAATGTGCCACATGTTTGAGCTTATGCCCACAGAAGACTCAACCTGTAAGGTCCTGCCTCAGCTAGTGCTCCCAAGAAAGCAGAACTCTTAAAAAAGGCATTGTTTCAAACAGGAACTTTTATTGAGAGTCAGTGAAAGCAGAAAGGCAACCCCTCCCTAGTCCAACTGTCCAGTTCGTTTCCAGCCAATCCACAGGTGTGAAGTTGTTATGGGAACCCAAGCGATAAGAGATGGTTCATTCCCAGGCGTAGCCACATCTTTATTACAGAGCGGAGATAAGGCAGATGGCCCCTGGCATATTCCTCCTCCTTCTTCACACCAAAAGGGATACATCAAAGACGTAGAGAATAAAATAAAGGAAATACATCCCCTAGCGCCCTCCCAAATGAATGAAACAGAGGGGATCTGACACAACCTATGTATGTATCAAATGTAAACTACTTGAATTACTAGAAGAAAAAGTAAAGAATCTAGAGGCAACTCTAGCCACTCTGAAACTCAATGAACAAATCAAGAAATCCCAATGACTGGCTCATCTTATCAAAAGGGCTTTAAACTCAAATTTAGGGGGGGCAATCTTCACGACCTTTAGAACCGAATTCCAAGCAAAAACCACTAGATAACCAAAGACATAAGGAGGTAGGTAGTAAAGAGAAAGAAGAAAAAAAAAAAAAAACAATGATGTAGAGAGTGACAGAAAGAATGGAAATCCCAGTTACAATGTAGGAGATATAAGAAACATACCCAAGACCCATACAGGACTCAAATGCCTATACACTAATGTTCAAAGTTTAGGGAACAAACAGGGTGAACTTGAAGTACTAGTACATGAAGGCAGTTATAATATAGTTGCCATTACTGAAACTTAGTGGGATGAAACTCATGACTGGAATGTACTGATGGAAGGATACAAACTATTCAAAAGAAACAGAGCTAACAAAAGTGGAGGTGAAGTTGCATTATATATAAAAGATCACTACATCTCTACAGAAATCCACAAAACCAAGGATGAAAATCTCCTACAATCCATATGGGTCAATATAAAAGGAAAAGAGAATGACATTGTTATGGGCATATACTACAGGCCACCCAACCAAGCAGAAGAAATAAATGAACTCTTTGCTAATCAATTAACAAATGGATGTAGGAAACATACCACAGTAGAAATGGGAGACTTTAACTACCCTGATATCAAGGGTTGCACTCAGAGGACTAATAGACTCCGGCTGCACCCGTTGCCTCATAAGCCCAAATTTAGTGGGGAATTTAGGAATTCCGGTGAGGAGGCTGAAGAAACCGATCTCATTCAGTAAATTAGATGGGTCCATTGCAGGGGGGACACTGGCTACTCTCGCCACATTACCCGTCCAACTCACCATAGGGGATCATGTAGAGACTATAACGTTTGTAGTGACCCCTGGCATGGAATGCCCCCTTATCCTGGGCATGGCATAGCTAATCAAGTGGAACCCGCGGGTGGACTGGAGGATGGGAGAACTCACATTCCCAGAGAGGCATTAAGAACCCCAACTCACCCTCGAAACGGGGGAAGCCCCTCCAAGAGCACAGCGGCGGTGGGGGAAAGAGAGTTACAAGACATACCAGAGGAATACCGGGACCTAGCTGAAGTATTCAGTGAGGAGAAATCTGACGAACTGCCCCCCCACTGACCCACGGACTGTTCCATTGAGATCCTCCCAGGGGCGAAATTACCCAAGCCAAAACTGTATTCCATGAGCCCACAGGAGCTAGAGGAGATGCAAAAGTTCATAGACAAAAACCTGGAAAGGGATTTCATCCAGCCGGCAAAGCCCAAGACCGCAGTCCCCGTGTTATTTCGAGAAAAGAAAGATGGGACTCTTCGCCTCTGCATGGACTATAGATCTCTGAACGCAGTGAGCGAGAGTAACCTATACCCCCTCCCTCTCATGAAGGACATGCTAGCACACCTATCGAAAGGAAAAATCTTTTCAAAACTGGACTTGAGGGAGGCGTATTACAGGATTAGAATTAAAGAGGGAGATGAGTGGTAAACCACTTTCAATTGCCCCTTAGGGTGTTACCAGTTCAGGGTTCTACCCTTCGGCCTTCAAGGGGCACCCGCAGTATTCATGCAATTAATAAATAACGTGCTCCGAGAGCACCTGTATAAAGGGGTGCTTGTTTACCTGGACGATATCCTGATATTCACTCAAACAAAAGAGGAACATGTGAAATTAGTCAGAACCGTGCTGAAAAAACTCCAGGCAGCTCACCGGTATGCTAAACTGTCTAAGTGTGAATTTCATAAGGAAAAAATTGACTACCTGGGGTATCGCATCTCGCCGAGTGGCATAGAGATGGACCCTGAGAAAGTCCGAGCTGTATTAGAATGGGCTCCGCCCCGCACCAGGAAGCAATTGCAAAGTTTCCTTGGATTTGCTAACTTTTACTGGCAATTCATCCCCTCCTTTGCACAGATCGCACTACCAATTACTAACTTGTTAAAGACAAAAGGGGAGGGAAAACCGAAGCTGAGTCAGCCATTGAAATGGACAGTAGAATGTCAAACCGCATTTGAAAGGTTAAAAAGACGATTTCCCGCAGAACCAGTTCTAAGGCACCCTGACACTGAAAACCCTTTCGTGATTCAGGCTGATGTTAGTGACGTAGCTGTGGGGGCAGTACTATTACAAGAGAATGATGAAGGGAAATTGCAGCCTTGCGCATACACATCAAGGAAACTCACAGAGACAGAGCAAAGGTGGGCAGTTTGGGAGAAGGAGGCTTATGCGGTCCGATGGGCCCTTCTAACCTGGCGGCACTTCCTGGAGGGGAACAAAATTCCTTTCCAAGTGTGGACCGACCACAAGAACCTGGAAGCACTAAAAACACCCAGGAAACTGACCCCTAAGCAAGCGAGATGATCGCAGCATTTCCACCGGTTTAATTTCACTCTAAAGCACTTGCCGGGGGGAAATAATTTCTTAGCGGACGCATTGTCCAGACTGTCCCAGTACAATAGCAACCAAACAGAAATAACAGACCCACTTATGCCATCAAAGCAATTAGCAGCACAAGTCACCACCCGAGCACAAGCCAAACTTCAAAAGCCCCTAGCGAGCCAAGCAGGGATTGAATTCAAAAAAGCGCTAGAAACCGACGAATGGTTCCTAAGCCACAAGAACCTATGCACCATGACCGATGGGTTACCATGGGTGGGAGGAAAGCTGTACATCCCAAAAAGCCAGAGACTGACATTCATACAGCTATGACACGATTCAAAATCAGCTGGTCATTTCGGGTTCATAAAAACTTTGCACCTGGTGAAACGGCAGTTTTGGTGGCCATCAATAAAAAAGGACATTGAAAGTTACGTGGCCAGTTGTCCAATTTGTGCTGCGGCAAAAAGAAGGCAAGGAAAGACCCCAGGCTTGTTGCAACCAGTAGCGACCCCATCAGCGCCTTGGAGAGAAATCTCTATGGACTTTATTGTGGAGTTACCAGAAAGTGGGGGGAACACAGTCATTTGGGTCGTGATGGATTTGTTTTCTAAACAAGTACATTTTATCCCACGCCAAAAAATCCCCAATGCAAAGACACTTGCAAAGCTGTTCGTCCAGCATATTTATCGACTTCATGGGGCCCCACAATGAATCATATCAGATAGAGGGGTACAGTTCACATCAGAATTTTGGAAAGCATTCCTGGGACTGTTGGGGACCACACAGGGGTTGTCATCTAGTCATCATCCGCAGACGAATGGTGGGACTGAACGGTCGAACTCAGTACTGGAGCAGTACCTACGATGTTTCATTAAGTACCAGCAGGACAATTGGACCGACCTGCTCCTGTTTGCAGAAGTCGCCTATAACAACGCAGTACATTCCAGCACGGGCTACACTCCTTTCCAGGTGGCAACAGGACAAAGTTTTAACCCAATGCCTGAACTCCCATCGAGTGACCTGACCATCCCTTCCCTGAAGGAGTGGATTGCACAATTACAAAATACCTGGCCAGTCGTGAGAAAGGCATTAGACGAAGCTAGGAAAGCATATAAATTCCAAGCAGATAAGAAACGAAGCGAACCCAAACCATTTCAAGTAGGAGAGAAAGTTTACCTGTCAACGAAATACCTAAAATCCCTCCAGCCCTCAAAAAAGTTAGGACCAAAATTTGTGGGACCATTTCCCATTAAGAGAATAATCAATTATGTCACTGTAGAATTGGAGCTTCCAAAGACACTCAGACAGGTTCACCCAATTTTCCACTGCAGCCTTTTAAAACGCAAACTGCAATCGCCCTTAAGGCCAGCTGCAGCTCCTTCCCCTCCTCCAATCATGGTGGAAGGTGAACATTTTGAAATAAAAGAAATCCTAGATTCCAGGAAGCATCATGGTTCCACCCAATATCTAGTAGTGTGGAAACTCCCAAAATGAGTGGGTTCAGAAACATCATGTTAGGCCCCCCCGACTACTTAGTAAGTTTCACGCTGCATACCCAGATAAACCAGACTAATCCTTGTCTCCCTTTTTTCTGTTTTGTTTTCTAAAGGTGGATCTTTCTTTTTTCTAAGGGGGGCAGGTTGTCAGAACCCATTCTTCCCTGGGGGGGGGGAATCTATCTCATTTCTTTCTTAATTCATTTCTTTCTGAGGGTTCTGCCATTCTCCTGAGGGGGTGGGGGGAAGGCTCTGTGGTATGTTATTCTGCTTTGCTACAATGTATCTTTTACGCTGTTCCTACGTACTTACTCTTTGAACTGTCTCTCCCTTGATGTTACCTTGGGGTGAGAAAGGAATGTTCCTCTGGCCATCTGGCTTATCTCTCACTGCAGAAGGGAAGGTGCGAAAACCCAGCAACATCTTCACAAGCATGGGAAAGGACCCCGTTATCAGCTCCTTTCCCACAGCGGATTTAACACCTGGGGATTGTCCCATTCAAACTGACCAGATGAACTATTGGGCCTGGGACTCTTTTAACGTATTGATCTGAGCGGGAAACCCTCAGATCCTGCCTATCATGCCTGCTATCAGCTTCTCCTAATAAAAGTTCCTTTTGGAAAGAAACTGTTCCAAGAGTCCTGCTTTCTTGGGATGAGGTTTTGAAGTGGGCCCTGACAGAATCTGGTCCTGCCACAGGTTGGGCAAAAGGAAGGGGGTGAGGTCATCCTAAAACTGAAAGAACACAAGGGAGCTCCCCCACTTTCTCCCCCACTTTCTCCCCCCAATCTCTTTTTTTAACCTCCTCCAAATCCATCCAGCTGCTGCTGGAGGGAAAGAGGGAGAAGGGGGAGAAAGCAGGAAGGCTTTGTGTTTGTGTGTGTGAAAGAGAGAGAGAGAGAGAGAGAAAGATAGAAAAAGCAAGAGATAGAGCACAAGAGTCAGCCAGGAGGGAAAGGGAAGAGGAGGAGGAGGAGGAGGAAGAGGAGGAAGCCGAGGTGCTACAAAAAGGGGAGCTTCCCCCTTTCTCCCCCTCTCTTTTTTTTAACCTCTTCCCACTCTGTCCAGGTGCCACTGGAGGGAAAGAGCAAGAAGGGGGAGAAAGCAGGGAGGGCTTGTGTCTCTCTGTGTGTGTGCGAGAGAGAGAGAGAGCAAGAGCGAGCCAGGAGGGAAGAAAAAGTGTGGGGAATGGAGAGCATTGCAGACTGTAGGAATAATCATAACCCCACAGAAAGAGAGCAGCCATTTCTCCCTTAAACTGGGCAATTAACACAAGCCGCAAAAATAAAAAGCCACTCACAGAGAAAAAAACCTCTCTGCTGCTTGGCTAGAGCAAATAGCCTCAGGCGGGCTGATAAGAGTATTCTTCCAGCCGATACTTTGTAGATATTAGAAAAGTAAACTGTGAAACCACAGGAATGCCGCCAGAGGCAGCTCCTGCGCTTCCAGCTAAAACAATCAGAACTGACAGGATTAGGCTAACAGCATGCAGAAACTCACCGGATTTGCATCTCACTCCCTTCCTTGAGGCTGAGACTAACCTGTCCCCCTCCAAGGAGACCAGGCAAGGGAAGATTACCACACCAAAGGACACGCCATTAAGTCCCATCAAGACATCTAAATCACAAAAGCCCCAAAGGGTATAAAACTCATTGTACTCACCTCCGTGGTCAGCCAGCTGGCCCGGAACCCCAACGCTGTTGTCACTACGGTCTTTGGCTTCCAAAATTAAAATCAACTTTCCGGCAGCTTGCTTCTCTGTCCATTTGTTCTCAAGCGCCGACTGTATTGTCCCGGCTGGAGAGACGAACCGGAGATTTTTTTTTTCCCTCCAACAATTGGCGACCACAGAGGGACTCCCAGCTAACCCAGCTGATGGACCCAGCCAACAGCAGATCCTTTTGTCTGCAGGTGAGCTTACCAGACCCTGCCCGGGTGGCACAGGGTAATAAAGGGAGTTTTTGAGTCTGGTGCTCAACAGCTGCCTGGAAAGGGGGTAAGTACCGCTAAATTTATAATTCTGGGAACCCTGGGGAGTGGAAGAGAGTGTGTGTATGTGTGCAAGGGGCTCTCCCCTCTGGCTACAGCTGGATCCCGCTCCCTCCATGCTAATCCTAGCCACACCCAGACCTGCTGCTAGCTCCACCGGGCCGTGACTGGCAGGTCCTGGAAAGCAAGGGGGTTTGGCCAGAGTGTGGGACCTACTGCAAGGAGAGAGAGAAAGCTGAGCGGGCAATGGATAAGGGGAAGGTGTTTGAAATCAGTAACGAGGACCCTGGCAAGGATCAATAAGAAAAGCCCCATCCCAGGAGGTGCCCGTACTCACTGCTAGGAGAGCAGTAGGTCCTCCCAGACTCTCCTGAGTCTGAAAACCATGAGGCAAGGAAAGGCCGTGGAAGGAGCTGCCCGTACTGACTGCAAGGGGAGCAGCAGGTCCTCCTGGCCCCTTTTTTGTCTGAAAACTGTTGGGTGTTCCTTTGAAAGGAAGTTCCCTTACTCTGATAGGGAATCAGAGTCCTCCCAGACCCTTTTTTGGTCTGAAAACTGACAGGCAGGGCAGGAAGCTTTAGGAAAGCCTGGCTGCAAGGGAGACCCGGATGAGCCGACTGAACCCCACATCGAAAAGGGGAACATGGGAAGCTCTAGCTCAAGGGTCTCTCCAGTATCCCCTCTAGGAAACTTGCTTGTGGCTTGGGATGAGAGGCTACTGCCCGTTCTAGCCAGTATGAAGATGAAACAAGCAAGGAAATTGTGCAAGGAATGGGCTTTGCTTAGAGACGACACCGGGAGACAGATTTGGCCTGAGAACGGTACTTTTGACTTTCAAACCCTAAAAGCACTTAGACCCAAGATAAAACCAAACCAGATACCTTATTGGTACTGCTGGGCAGAGCCGTCCAGGTCCAAAGACCCAGCTCTGAGTAAGGTACAAACCAAGGCAGACTCCCTTCCATAGCTTAGCCGATAATTCTGAACCAAAATTCATGGCCCCCCTGCTAGGTAAACCCGTACCAAGAAGGGGAAGAGTCCAGCTCGAGTATGTCCTGACACACACACCCTTCTCTGCATCCAACCTGGTAATATGGAAAAAAGATACCCCCTCCTTTAGGTCAGACCCCCAGACCGTGATACTAACCCTAAAATCCATTATAGACAGTCACAATCCATCATCGGGAGATATGACTCAGTCATTACATATCTTCCTCACAAAGGACAAACTGTTGAAATTGTTTGAAAAGACAGAAGAGATTGCTAGGTGGCCAATTATAACAACAACAGGGCAAGTAGCCCCTGTGCGGGTCGTCTGGCCATTAAACTGCCCAGATTGGGATTACAATAATGCCAATCATTGGGACGAGTACAACCGAGTCAAAGACAATTTACTAGAAGCCCTACAGGAAATAGGGAAAAAGCCTTTGAATTGGTTGGAATGCTAAAGAATGACCCAGAGGGAAAAAGAAACACCCAATGCCTTCTGGGTTTGCCTCTTGGAAGCAGGAGTGGCATATGCCCACTTAGATTTGAATTGCCCAAAGGACCAAAGAATCCTTGCCTCTGCCTTTGTTGACCAATCAGCTGGCAACATTAGAGGGCACTTTCATAGGATTGTATCAAATTGGTCCACTTTAGGAATCTCGGAGTTGCGTAGGATTGTGAACTTCGTTTATGATCAGAGAGAAAAACTGAGGGAGGAAGAGAAAGAAAGGAAAGAGGAAGAGAAAGAGAGGGAAAGGGAAAGGAGAAGGAGAGTAGAGAGGAAAGTGGACCTGCAGGTGTTTGCAGTCCTACACAACGATAGGAGATAAGCGAACCGCCAATCTTTTGACAGATGGTCAAAATGCTGACAGTGCAAAGAAGGATGGCCCCAGACAAGATGCCAACACTACCATAGGTGTGGTGGGGAAGGACACTTCAGATGAGATTGCAGGGGGAACTCCTCAGTCTTCCAAGACCACAGCAGTCCACCTAGAGCCCCATTTCCAAGGGAAGCCCCTCCCCAGCATAGAGATGGTAGAGACCCCGGAAAGCCCCAATGGGAACAATGTGAGAATGACTTCCATATGCCATAACTAGAAGGGGAAGTTGCAGAGTACCATCCCCTTAAGAAATGACCCCGAGGGTGAGCCCTTAGTCACAGTCACCATAGGCGGAAAAGCATATGAGTGCCTGGTGGACACTGGAGCCACCACATCTCTCATCACCAAGCCCCCTTTTCAAGGTTCAATAGACCCAGGGGCTCGAGACAATATCATCGGGGCTGGAGGAAAGGTTATCCCTGTAGAATTTACTAACAACATGAGGGTAGATATTGGCCCCTTCTCACTGGACCACTCCTTCACTGTTTGCCTCCAGTCCCCGCTGTCCCTTATGGGCAGAGACTTGCTGTGCAAACTTGGGGCCACCATAAACTGTAACCAAGCAGGGCTCACACTGGACATTCCCGTAAAACACACACAATTCTTGGTGACAGAAAGAGCTCAGCTGCACGTAGACTTAAGGGATCTGCCTTCCACCCAGTGGGGATGGGATGCCACCGAAGTGGGTTTGCTGAAAGGAGCCACCCCTGTCAAGATCCAGGTTAAAGAAGGGCCACCTGCATGCATTCCTCAGTATAAGATTCAGACTGAGTCAGTCGAACCAATCAAGAAACTGATTAAAGCATATCTAGAGCAGGGAGTCTTCCGCAGATGCACCTCCCCATGTAATACCCCTATCCAGTGGTGGGATTCAGCCAGTTCGCACCACTTCGGCAGAACCGGTAGCTAATTTATTGTTGCCCAGGCCCAGAATGGACTTCTGGAAGCGGCATCCACACAGAGAACCGGTTGTTCACATATTGGAATCCCACCACTGCCCCTATCTTCCCAGTTAGAAAGCCACGGCTAGACCCAGATGGCAAGCCAATTTTCCATTTCGTGCATGTTCTAAGATTCATCAATAGTCACGTGATACCCAGAGCCCCAGTAGTACCCAACCCATCCACAATAATTGCAGAAGTGCCAGCAACAGCCACCTATTTTACAGTGGTGGATCTTTGCGCAGCATTTTTTAGCATCCCGGTTGACCCATCCTCCCAGTACTTGTTTGCTTTCACCTGGGAGGATCAACAATATACTTGGACTTGCCTGCCTCAAGGCTACACCGAGTCCCCCACCCTTTTTCCCCAGATTCTGAGAGCAGACCTGTCCTCTGTCTCTCTGCCAAAGGGATTGACCCTAATCCAATATGCGGATGACCTCCTGCTAGCCTCAGAGACAGAGCAAGCCTGTAAAATTGACACCCACCATTTACTTCTCTCTTTGGCGCAGAAGGGACACAAAGCCTCCCCTTCCAAATTACAGTACCTCCAGCAGGAAGTAACATATCTAGGCTATATCATCGCCCCAGGGATATGAAAATTAGCCCCAGGGCGAGTTGAGACCATACTTGGCATGAAGGCCCTGCACACAAAGAAGCAGGTTCGAGCCCTCTTAGGGGTTTTAGGCTTATGCCACCCTTGGATCCCTTCTTTTGGAGAATTAGCCAGACCCCTGAGCCAAGGATATGCCAGACCCTATCACCTGGACAAAGCCATTAGCTATAACCTTCAAAAAAATAAAACATACGTTAGCCTCAGCACCAGCACTTGGCCTCCCAGACTACCAGAAACCCTTCTAACTTTTTATTCATGAGAAACAGGGGGTAGGCTCAGGCGTTTTAGCACAAAGATTTGGCCTCTCACTCTGACCAGTGGCTTACTACTCAATCCAGTTAGACCCAGTAGCTTGGGAAGCAGTCCCCTGCTTGAGAGCTGTGGCTACCACTGTAGAGATAGTGAGGCAATCGAGAGACTTGATTCTCGGTCACCCCCTAGTCCTGAAAGTTCCCCATGACGTATTTGCAATACTCCTCAAATCTCAGACCCAAGCTTTCACTCAACAACGGTTAGCTCAGTATGAGGCTGAACTATTCACCTCGGACCACATCTCCTTCGAGCGGTGTGCCATGCTCAACCCTGCCACCTTGCTGCCCACAGAACAGTCCAACAAGATTTTGCATGATTGTGTCCACCTATTCCATGATGCAGAACTACCTAGACCCGATCTGACAGATGTCCTCTTACACAATCCAGAAGTAGAATTCTTTACTGATGGTTCATCTTACATACACAAGGGAACACGAGTGTCAGGAGCTGCAGTTGTTTCCCTCCATGAGACTGTCTGGGCTTCCTCGCTGCCCCCATGTTACAGCGCCCAAGTGGCTGAGCTACTAGTGTTAAAGAAAGCTTGTGAAGCTGCGGGGAACCAGTCTACCAATGTGTATACCGATTCCAGATACGCATTTGGAGTGTGCCATGCAACAGGGGCTCTATGGAAACAACGGGGTTTCCTGACCTCAACTGGACAACCGATTGCCCATGCCGCTTTAGTTTCAGAACTATTAGAAGCCATCCAACTGCCCTCAGCCCTAGCAGTCATCCACTGTAAAGCCCATCAGAAGGATGACTCTTGAATCACCAAAGGAAACCAGTATGCAGATGCCACCGCAAAATGGGTAGCCACACAGGCCATGGTAGATGCCATCAGGCGAGTCTGGTACACCCCAGGGGCTTATAGAAGAGCAAACTGCATAGCCAAGACATTCCAAACATGCCAGGCAAATCACACCTCTTCCAGAAAAGCAATACACCTGGGACGGAGACTGTGGGCACAATGCCCCTTTGAAAAGTTGCAACTGGACTATATCCCACTCCCTAGGTCAAACGGTTTCCAGTATGTCTTAGTGTGCAGGGATCAGCTCACCCATTGGCGGCTTTCCCATGCCGCCATGCCACTGCCCTGGAAACAGCACGCCATCTGCTAAAAGATATAGTGCCTAGATTTGGGGCACCAAATGTATTAGATATGGACCGAGGGACACATTTCATGTCATAGGTCATTATGCATGTCCTCCAGGCCCTTGGAGTCTCCCAGAACCTACACACTCCTTCACACCCTTGTTCATCTGGGGGGGGGGGGGTAGAATGACAGAACAGAGAACTGAAGACCCTTTTAGGAAAACTCTGCCAGGAAACACACCTGCCTTGGACCCAAGTACTGCCCATAGCCCTATTCCACCTAAGAAAAAGACCCAGCCTAGTTTTAAATACCGGAAAAACCAAAGAGATCATTGTCGATTTCAGAAAAGGCAGGCACAGCCACACTTCTCTGTGCATTAATGATTCACCTGTGGAGATGGTTACCAGCATCAAATTCCTGGGTGTGCAGCTAATGAGTAGGCTGGCTTGGTTGCGAGACAGCGACTGCATTTTCTGCGTCGCATGAGAAAAGCACATCTTTCTTCTCCTATCCTTACCACTTTCTACAGGGGGACGATTGAGAGCATCCTGTCATACAGCATCACAGTCTGGTTTGGAAGCATCACTGCTTCAGACAGGAAGGCGGTGCAGAGAGTGATGAGGATGGCCGAAAAGATCATTGGCAGTTCCCTCCCTCCCATCCAGGACATAGCACAGAAGCGTTGCTTGAGCAGGGTCCGTAAGGTTATCTGGGACACTACACATCCTCTTCACGACCTGTTCTCCCTGTTACCTTCTGGGAGGAGGCTTCGTGGTATCCGAAGCAGAACATCCAGATTCAGCCATAGTTTCATTCCATACAGCATTAACCTTGTGAACTCTCAAGCTTCCTCCTTCCGTTATATATTCAAGATGGACAGTATTTAATATTTATTTGTTATGTATATGTAGGGGTGTGGGTCTGTACATATGTTGTATATAGTATGTTTAGGTGTGTGTCATGTATGTGTTTCACTTTGAGAGCGGGCAACTAAATTTCATTTTTGATGTGTGCCGTTGTGCCCACAGTAAAAAAAAATGACAATAAAGGTTATCTTATCTTATCTTATCTTATCTTAGCTAAATACAACCAATTTCTGCCTGGCGGGGGGAAGGTTGGTAAAAGACATCCTCACTACTTGCCTAATAGGAGTAGCATCAGGACCACAAGCCATAATTAATGACACTAAACTTAGGAATTTCCCCCTTAGAGCCACCTATTCCACCATTTTTGACTGGGGAACTAACTCTGATCACAAAGATGTGATCTTCACTGCAGAGGCGACAAAGGAGAGATCTCCAAATGCTAACCCCAGACTGTGACTCAAAAACCCGACTATTAACTCAGGCGGAATATGTAGCACTGGTGGTCTCACTAGTAGGTGTACCAGCACTTGCAGTGCATAATTCCAGAGGCCTGTCGGAACAGTTTGGCTTGTGCACTAGCAAAAAGGTTAAACTCCACCTCTCAGGCACTGGATGTCCTAAATCGAGATCTTAAACAGGTCAGAGAAGCAACACTCAAAAATCGAGCAGCCATCGATTATTTGCTATTAAGGCATAATCATGGATATGAAGAATTCCAGGGTCTTTGTTGCTTTAATTTGACTGAACAATCAGAACTCATAGAGAGTGACAACTGGCACCTGAAAGAACTAGCACAAAATATTGGATATGACAAAACACCCTTTGATTTATCTGCACTCCTATCATGGTTACCCAACCTCCATTGGCTAAAAGTTCTCATCCTGGGAATTGTCACAGCAACCGTGGTAGGGTTTCTCCTCTGTTACCTCTGCCAGCATATACCACCTTGCCTCAGTTGTCAAAGGGCCTGTCTTTCAACCCTCCCAAAGCCCAACAAAAAGGGAAACAAAGTTTCCTTAATGATGAGCCAGATTGACAGCAAGTACCAAATTTATACAGACAGAACCTGAGTTTTGCAAAATGCTGATTATTTTTTTTTTAGAAATATCAGCATTGGTACAAAATGGGGGAGTTATAGGAATAATCATAACCCCCCCCCCCAAGAAAGAGAGCAGCCATTTCTTCCTTAAACTGGGCAATTAACACCAGCTGCGAAAATAAAAAGCCACTCACAGAGAAAAAAAACCCTCTCTGCCGCTCAGCTAGAGCAAATAGCTTCAGGCGGGCTGATAAGAGCCTTCTGCCAGCTGATACTTTGTAGCTATTAGAAAAGTAAACTGTGAAACCACAGGAATGCCGTCAGAGGTAGCTCCTGTGCTTCCAGCTAAAACAATCAGAACTGACAGGATTAGGCTAACAGCACACAGAAACTCACCGGATTTGCATCTCACTCCCTTCCTTGAGGCTGAGACTAACCTCTCCCCCTCCAAGGAGACCAGGCGAGGGAAGATTACCACACTATAGGACACGCCATTAAATCCCAAAAGCCCAAAAGGGTATAAAACTCATTGTACTCACCTCCCTGGTCAGCCAGCTGGCCCGGAACCCCAACGCTGTTGTCACTACGGTCTTTGGCTTCCGAAATTAAAATCAACTTTCCGGTAGCTCGCTTCTCTGTCTATTTGTTATCAAGAGCCAACTGTATTGTCCCGGCTGGAGAGACGAACTGGAGATTTTTTTTCGTCCAAAAAGACGGAGTAAGCAAACTTACAAAAAGGGGATCTCTCTCTCTCTCTCTCTCTCTCTCTCTCTCTCTCTCACACACACACACACACACACACACACACACACACACACACGCACACGCACAGAGAGAGAGAGAGAGAGAGAGAGAGAGAGAGAGAGAGAGAGAAACCCTTCCTGCTTTCTCCCCCTTCTCGCTCTTTTCCTCCAGTGGCATCTGGATGGAGTTGGAGGAGATTAAAAAAAGAGAGACAGGGGCAGAAAGGGGGGAGCTCCCTTGTGTTCTTTCAGTTTTGGGATGACCTCGCCCCCCTCCTTTTGCCCAACCTGTGGCAGGACCAGATTCAAATTTCTCACTTCTTGACCACGAGGTAAAAAATACTCACTTTTCCTCACCTTTCGCATCTCCCCCACTGCTGACGTTTTTGGGGTGCGAAGGCCTTAGAGTCTTCGTGTGTGTTTCTGTGTGTGTGTAGTGTGCGTGTGTAAATCACCTGGAGGGCTGTTGAGAGAGCCGATTTGGAGGGGGGGTTAGGGTCTGTGGGAAGGGCCCCCCTTCCCAGAATAAAATATTCTACAGAATATTAAAAGAATAGAATATTTCCCCTAAAGAAGAGGAGAAAAATCTCCTTAACAAAGGCAGAAAGCAGCCCCAGTCTTTCTGCTATAAGAAAACAGCCTCAAGCAGAAGCCTGAAGAAGCTAGGCTTTATGAATGGATATTTTGTATCCATTCATAAAGCCAGGTCACTCTATTCATAAACAAAGGGCAGCCAGCAGCTCCAAATAAGCAACACAATAGGCAAGTAGCCAAAACTGACAAGATTAGCTCAGGCAAACAAACACCTAGGATTTGCATTTCCCCTTTTGCCTGTAGAGCCAGCCACTCTTCAGGGCTGCCTCCATTCAATCCCTAGGAAAGAAAAACCCTTGGCTCCATAGTTTTAGAGAAAAGGTACTTTTACTAGGAAAGAACTGAATACAGCAAAGGTCAGGCAAGATCTGAAGAAAAAAGCATGCAAAGAAACAAATTGAAACAAACCCCAGAAACAGGCAACCAGACTTCAATCATCGGCCAAGAAGATGTTTTGGGAAAGTCTCTGGTCCAGGTGCATCTCTCCCCCTTTGTGCATTCCGATGCCAGGATGGTTGGCCTAGGAAATGTTAAAAAACCCAAGCTGGCCTTTCTGAGTCCAAGCCTCCTCATCGCTTCACAGAAATTCCGTTTCCACCTCCTGCATGCTTCCCCTCCCAAATACCCAGTGCTTCCCCCCCCCGTACCATTTCCATGGCAGCTAGCAGCAAGCTTGAAAGAAAGCGAACATGCAGGCTGACACCTCTCCTTGCGTGCACATCAAAGCAACATCCCCTGCTTCCCTGTGCCTGAGGCTGCCCACCCCTCGGCATGTGGATTGGCTGCCCAGATGCACATTTAAATGTCCCATACAGCCAAATGGCTGTGGGAAAGTATCCCTCCATGAGACGCTCAGGATGAAGGGGCAGGGTAAGAGTGCTGGCGGACCAATGGTGGGAGAGGAGCGCTGGTGGAGAGCCAGCTGAGTAAGAATGCCCCTGTTTGGTCAGAGGTGGTGGAGTGCCCAAGAAGAAGTGGGCGTGTTAATGTAGCCGTGTTCAATTGTTCTAGACCCACTGTATAATGTGCCTCTGATCAAAGAGAAAGTTGGGGGAAGATCTTATAGCTTGGACAGGTTGATATGAGAAAAGGTGCTCCCTCACCATTTCCAAAGTATTGAGGGCTTTAAGCTTCATTCAGTGAAATAGGGGCAAGAGTAGGAGGGAAATCAAAACATTTTACAATCCCAGCCTTTCGATATTAGGTAAAAAAAAATGCAAATATTCATAAAAAGCAGCATGGGGACATGCTGTTGCACATGCCCCAGCAAATGTGTTTGGATCTGAAATCTAAGGTTATGTTGCATACTTTCTTACTATTTTTTTAAATCAACTTTATTAAGTTTCAAAGAGGAATCAAATACAAGCTTACAAAAAAGGAAAAATTGGGAGGGAGGGGGTGAAAAAGGGGGAAAAGTTAAAAAGTGATGAGAAAGGAAAAAGGGAAAAAAAGAATTGACTTCTGACTAACTTCAGTACAGATACAAACACATACCGGTAGTAAAGTAAGGTCTTACTTGAACTTAAAGCAAAAACTAACAGCCTTCATAAAAATATGCAAATTATACAATCAAAATAACATTAGAATTATATAACAAAATAATATCTTACTCTAAGTTTAAACATAAGCATAAAAGCTACAGTACACATGTCTATTAATAGGAATTTAAATATACAATATTTCTATAACAAATCTAATCATCAAATCCTAAATTCAAAACTCCATTTTTATTTTTCTCAAGCAAGAAGTCCAAAAGTGGTCTCCAAAAAGAAAGAAAAGTAGATAGGATTTTGTCTTTCATCAAAGTAGTCAGTTTTGCCATCTCTGAAAGCTCCATTAATTTCAAAATCCACTCTTCAGTTGTGAGAATTTGTCTATCTTTCCACCTCTATGCACTTTGTCATATATAGAAACAAAATCCCATGTTCTCTTTCAATCTGCTTATCCATGATACCTAAAAGAAAAATCTCTGGTTTCAATTGTACATCCATTTTTTTTAAAAAAAAAAAACAAGTTTTATTAGTATTTTTTGGTTTTACATCAAAGTGCTTTAAGAATCCACGTGGAGATAGGGTGATCAATCATCCAAAAAAACCAATATAATCAAACATAAGTAATTCAATAATTCCTTAAACGTTCCTTCTCTATTTCCCTCAAACTATAACCTAGTATTAATACATTTCTAAATAAAATTCAATCATTGTAAAAAGAGTATCAATAGTAATTAACTTATATCAATCAAAATCCTGTTTTTAAGTTTAAGTATTTTACAATTACCATTTTCCACTTTAGCCTAAAATGAACACATAAGTTACATTTCGGGTCTCCCAATTTCCCATCGAACAATAATTATTTCTAGAATATACATATTATATCAACTATCATATTTTAATACTTCCCAACTATATTCTCTTTCCTGTACTCTATCAAGTATATATTTTATAAATCAGTCCATATCTCTATAAATTCCTCAATTACTTTAACATAATCAAATTAATACATTTCTAATTAGCATTCAATCATTATAAAAGAAAAAATATCAGTAATATTTCAGACCATAATCGAATCAACAATCTTCATCTCAGTAGCATTATCTCAAACCAAAATCTTAAGCCTTTTGAACCTTATTTCATAAAATATTAATTGCTTCTAAAATATACATATTATTCCAACCATTCTATTTATACTTCCCAATTAAATTCTATCTCTTATTCTACTCTATTTCAAATATATATCTTATAAATCAATCCATACCTTTAAAACCCCTTTTTAACTCCTTACCTAAAATTTAAATCCTATCAAAATCATTATACTTATAAAAAGAAAACATATTATTCCACCAGACACCTTATTTCCTTTCCAATCTGTATTCTATTTCTTCATCTATTAACCCCTTTTTTAACACCTTTTCCATCTTAGATTTCCCAACCATAGTCAAATTACATCCCAACCACAGTCAAATCCATAGTTTTCATCTCGATAGTATTAACTCAGTCAAAATCTCTAAAAGCCTTTTTAACCCGTCAAATAAAGTTTTAACTCTCATTTTTAAACCTAATTCTAGCTTTCTTTTTGTGCCAAGCAGGTTTCCACAAAAGAGCCTCTGACTCATCAAATCCTAATGTTTGGTTATACATATTTCTCCACAATTGAGTCTGATCGTAGTCCTCTTCTCTTTTTTCCAGTGTTATCTGTACTATATAGTCGGTCTTAATCAGTATGGTAGTTATTCGTTGTTTGTCCATGTTGTCAGCGTTTTCGATGCCTCGTATTTGAAAATCAATTCCTGTTGCTTTTAGGATTATAGGTGTTTTGGTTGGAATCCACCTTTGGTCATCAAGGTTCTCCATAATTTGCATATGCGATATAATCTCTTCCTCTGTGTTGATTGGTTCCTCTTCAATAGATTGTAGATATATTTCCTCCATCTCGTGTTGTAAATGTAGTTGTATATCGGCCTCTTTAGGGTTGATCTGTTCTTCCTCTGTTGTTCCTTGGTCTATAAATTGGTCAGTCAAAGTTTGAGAGTCAATTTTTAACTCTGGAGCATCATCTTCCATGTCCCTTCTGAATTGTTCTTTCAGTTCCAAAAATTTTTCTAGTAAAAGTCCATAGTCAAGCTGTGGGTAAGATTCCATTTCAATAATAAAGTAGTCTTACTTTTTTAGTGAAAGTTCAGCTTAGAAGGTAAATACAACAATAAAAATTCTGTAGTAGAAATAGTATAATGTATAGGATCCAAACAGAAATAAAAAAAAGCAAAAAAGTCAGGCCAAATAGGAATTCTATAGTAGCAAAATTATAAAATGTAATATCCAAACAGAAATAAGAAAAAATAAAAAAGTCAAGCCAAACAAAAAGATAAAGGCAGAAAAAATCAAAGTCAGTGTTATGAGTATCCAATTTGTAGTCCAAAATAGTAACAGAAAAAGGTGCCTTAAAAGTCAATTATTATCTTGTAATCCAAAAAAAGAAAAATCCATTTTTCTAGGAAATATATTTTGTATTGTAAAGTCAAAGTAAACTACTAGGAGAAAGAAAAGGAAAGAAAAAAATGAAGCCCTTCAGCTGGTTTCAATACAGATCGGAATGTCTGGGCGTCACGCCAAGTTTAGGCCGACAAAGCAAAGTCAAAGTTATCAGCTTAAAATGGATACTTTCTTGCCACTTCAATCCACAAAAAACCGCCCAGACAGCCGATTTTTTTTTAAAAGAAACAGTAATGTTCAGAAGGGGGGGGAGGAAGAAAAACACTCCACCCCCCCCTCCCTAAAGGCTTCCACTTAGGCTAAAAACAAGCAGGCAAAGAGAAAGAAAATCCACCTTCACAATAAGGATTTTTTTCAGGATCCCCGAAATCCAACAGCTCAAATAGTCAGTAAAAATTAATTATTTTTCTCAAAGCTCATTTTCCCAAGTATCCGGACGCTGCTTTCTGAAAATAGGGAAATAATTCTAGAAGCTTTGAGATGTTAGTCATTAGTACGTAAGTCCCTTTCAAAGTCTGTTTCATCATCTTCAAAAACAAAGTTATTTTTATCCAATTTAAATCTTTCTGCCAATTGTTTATAGGCAAAACATTGACAAATATAACCCTCCTTTTCCAACTCTTATCTTGTTTTTAATCTAGGTACTCTTCAATAAAGATCAATAGATCAACATAAGTCAACCAAGTTTGTGTAGCCACCATTTCTCTTCTAAAAACAGCTTCCTTGGATGACAACCATAAGGGGATTTTAGGAGATAATCTAGCTTTGTATTTATTCCAGACTGAGTATGGCACATCTAACAAAGTGATTTTTAAAATCTATATTAACCTTATATTTATCATACCACAGATAGCCATGCCACCCAAATCTCAAATTATGTCCCTGTAGCTCCAATAACCTATTCATTATGTTCACCCATTCCCTCATCCATGCCAAACATGTCTTAAAATACAAATTTAAGTTGGGTAATCCTAGTCCACTTCTTTCTTTCACATCTTGCAGCACTTTATATTTAATTCTTGTTTCTTACATTGCCATACAAATCTGGAAATATCTTTCTGCCATTGTTTAAAAGGTAAATCAGTTGTCAATATTGGTATAGTTTGGAATAAAAATAACATCCTAGGTAAAACATTCATCATAATAACAGAGATTCTACCCAACAGTGACAATTATAATTTATCCCATCTCTCTAGGTCTTTCTTAATATCATTCCATACTTTAACAAAGTTATTCTGAAAAAACATACAGTTTACGGTAATCCCTAAATATTTAACCTTCTCAATTTTAAAACTAGTCTTTTTTATCAAAATTTCTTATTCTTTTATATTCATATTTTAAGCAGCTTCTTTGTCTTTTTTGTTGTTGTTGAGCTTAAAACCTGCCAATCTGATAAAGCCCTTCAGCTTCTTCATTAAATGTTCTAGAAGACCCCCAAGGTCCCTTCCAGCTCTATTCTGATTGATAAATGGCATGTCTGCCACCAGTAATATAATGGGTGGGTGCAGAGATCTGGCAGGTATTACTGAGACCTAGCTGAGCAACTATAGAGATATCTTCCAAAGGAAGGTCAAGATGCCACATTGAGAAAGAACTATAAACCAACTTTCTCTCAAGATGGCTGCTGCACGGTAAGGACTTTCCCTTACCAACAATCTGCTGATTTCAGTGCTAAAGCTGGTTCTTTGGCAGTGCTGCTCCCTGGTTTTGAATGGGAGCACTCAGGAATGACCTGATATGACCTTTGGACAAACGTGGACCCAGTTGGGAAGGGGGGGGGGTCTTGAAGACTCCCATTCCCTCTGGAAGCAATTGCAGTCACTGGGCATATAAATCTTCCTGTCAGCAGTTTCGTTATTGTAAGCATGCCTGAGTTTTAACTTTCACTTTTGAATGTTTTGTTTCACCAGTTGAATGGCTGAATGCTGATTTATTTCAACCCCTTGCTAGACTCTATTTTTTTCTTTTTTTCTTGTTGATATATGTTGTTCTGGATAACCTCTCCCTTTCCTGTATGGAAGTACGGCTGGTGTTTGGGTGTGTGTGTGTGAAGAGTTTTATTTAAAGTTTCACCGCTAGATTTCTGTACTTTTTGAATTTGCAAAATATTTGGAGTTTATTTCTATTTTTATTAAATGTTTTTATAACCTTGGATTGAAATATAGAGGAAAACATCTCTTCTTCGTTCTTTGTTTCCTGATTAAGTTTCATGGATTAAAATGGCTGAACAGTGGCTGAAACCTAAGAAAGGAGGGTAGAAGAAGATGCAGCTCCTACCTGAATGTCTTTTTAGAAACCTTGATGAGATGATACTGATTTTGCAAAAAACTTTGTATGAAGATATACAAAAAGAGTCTAACCCAGTTCCAGATCAAAGAGATACTCCCACGGCTGGAGGACTAACAGAGGGGATTTCATCTGCTGTTCTGAAGTTTAAGTCTGCATATTTCTACATTATCAGCACTTTGACTAAAAAGGGAAGTGACAAATTCCTCTTTTCTACTGACAGATTATTAGTCAAAGACACCCAATCAAATATATATATATTGGAAATTAAATCAATCTAAAACCCTGGAACAGGAAGGCATCTTTATTTTAGAAATCTCACACAATTAGAAAAAGGGAAGTAATACGAAAGAAACCCAGACCCAGCAATACCATTACAAATGCAGATTCATACAGGAAGGGTGAGCAAGAGAATGCCCCAAGGAAATGACCATTATCCCTTTGGAAAAGAGATAAGCCGAGCCGATTTTAAAAGGTACTTAAGAAAAGTTTTTTTTTACTCCACTCACTCTCCTTCCCCCGCCCTGCGAGATTCTGGGCAGATAGCCAAGAACCATTTAGTCGGAGGAAACCGCAAACGACACCTTGTATAAACAATCAAACTTACCGATCCCACCAGATAGAAACAATGTAACACTAATGAGGGCAACACAAAGCACATATAGAAACCCATTAACATGAATAGAACCATCTCCTAAGGACAAGATTAACCTCTCGCTGCCCGCACAAAACAAGCTAAGGGAAATTAAGGAAACAAATACCTTTACAAAATCCAAATCATAATTTCAATAACTCAAGGGGTATAAAAATTGGGCCAGTTTCCTTGGAAAATCACTAGCTAGTCCAGAAACCTCCGCTGTGTCACTACTCCATCCGGTTTCTGCAATAAAACCTACTTTCTGGCAGCTTGCTTCAGTTTGTGTCAATTCTTCTGTCGAAGCTAAAGGTCTGCTTCCCAGCTGGAAAGACGAACCAAGGGGACTTCTTCCTACAATCTGGTGACCACGAAGGGACTCCAGCCAACCCAGCCACTGGACTGGGCCCGTAGGGCTCTTACCTCGCCGGCACCAGACTCCTTTTAGTCTGTAGGTAAGCCCACGGACCCTGCCCGGGAAGCCAAGGGTAGTAAAGGGAGTCTTTGAGTCTTGCGCTCAACAGCTGCCTGAAAGTAGGTGAGTACCACAAAATTTTAAAATTTGAGAACAGGGGTTGGTGTGTGCGTGTGTATGTGAGTGCATGGGTTTCCTCCTCTGATCTCCACTTAGGATTTCACCTCCTCCGTGCTTTTTCTCAGGTCTGCTGCTAGCTCCACCGAGCTGTGACCGGCAGAAATCTGGAACGCATAGGGGTTTAAAGCCAGAGTGTGAGACCTTGCTTGGTAGAAAAGAGCAAAGGAGCCGAGTGTGTGTATGTGATTGAATAAAGATTGAGGAAGGGGAGGGTATCAATAGGAAATCCCAGCAGAAATCAATAAAGCAAAGCTCACCTGTAGGAAGGGCCCGTACTAGTGCACAAAGCACAGGTCTTCCCAGACTTCTCCTAAGTCTGAAAACTGACAGGCGGGGTAGTAGAAGCAGGCTGGGTACCTGTTGTGGCAGGTCCTCCTCGGACATTTTTTTAGGTCCGCAAAGTGACGGCAGGGAGTTCCCTAGGTAGGAAGGTCCTGTACTTTGTTTAGGGAACCGAAGTCTTCCTGGGCAATTTTTTTTAGTGCTCAAAAACTGACAGGCGGGGCGGCAGGGATAGTGTCGCTGAGAGTGGCTGGGAAGTGCTGCTAGGAACCCGACTGAGCCGATTGAACCCCACATCGGAAGGGGAACATGGGTAGCTGCAGTTCAAGGGTTGGAATTAGGACACCCATTGGAGACTTGCTCGAGGCATGGGACGAGGATGGCATGAAGAAGAAACGAGCAAAAGAAATTTGTAATGAGTGGGCTTTGCTGAAGGATGGAACTGGGAGACCAATTTGGCCAAAAGACGGTACCTTTGATTTTGCAACTTTGAAAGCACTTAGACCACTGATAAGACCCAGCCAAATCCCCTACTGGTATTGCTGGGCAGAATTAGCTAGGCTTAACAACCCTGCCCCAAAGAAAGAGGAAGAGAAAAGAGCTTCTCCACCACCCCCAGACAAGCCTGGGCAGATGATAATGGCCCCCCTCCTGAGTAAACCGGTCCCAGGAAGGACAAGAGGGCAGTTGGAATACGTGCTGACACATACGCCATTTTCCGCATCTGATATAGTCATATGGAAGAGGGATACTCCCTCTTTTAGGTCTAATCCCCAGGCTGTGATCCAGATGTTAAAATCTATCATAGACAGCCATAACCCTTCGTGGGGGGACATGACCCAGTTGTTGCATGTCTTTCTAACGAAAGAGGAACTGCTAAAACTATATGAAAAAATTGCAGAAATAGCCTGACAGTAGTCACGCCTGGGCAGAGAGCCCCGGTCCGAGTTGCCTGGCCCACCAATAGTCCCGATTGGGACTATAATGATGACAACCACTGGGACGAATATAACCGGGCTAGAGATAACCTGATGGAAACCCTTCAAGAGATAGGGAAAAAACCCCTAAACTGGCAGGAGTTCCAAAGAACAACCCAGAGAGAAACAGAAAACCCGGACGCCTTCTGGGTCCGCCTCTCAGAAGCAGCCGTAGCACATGCTCACTTAGATCTTAACTCCCTGAAAGATCAGAGAATCCTTGCCTCCGCCTTTGTAGATCAATCTACCAGCGACATTAAAACACATTTCCACCGAATTGTGCCAAACTGGTCCAGTCTGGAACTTTCAGAACTACGGAGAATCACAAACTTCGTCTATGACCAGAGAGAGAGGCTGAGAGAGGAGGAAAAGGAACGGAAGGAGATTGATAGAGAGAGAGAGAGGGACAGGAAAAGGAGAACAGAAAGAAGGGAAGACCTGCAAGTTTTTGCAGCCTTACATAATGAAACCAGGCAGTTAAACCATCGGCCCTTCGAGAGGCGACGCCAGTGCCCATGGTGCGAGGAGGAGGGAATGCCCGACTATAAGTGCCAGCACTGCCATAGGTGCGGCGAATCGGGCCACTTTAAATCCAGCTGTAGAAAACCCTCCACGCGAAACCGCTACTTGCCACCCAGAGCTCCTTTTCCTAGGGAGAAAACATTTCAGAACAGGGAAAGGAGATATCAGGAAGAGCCCCCTTGGGAGCAAAATAGGGGAAGCAAAGTCCCAGATCAATGAATAGAGCCAGGAAAGGAGGAGTTTCTGGCCACTTTTGCCGGACTGGCCATTCTCTTAAGGAACAGCCGGGACGGGGAACCCCTCGTCACGATCACAATAGGGGGAAAAGAGTATGAGTGTTTGGTGGCCACCTCATCTCTTATCACTACCCCTCCCTTTAAGGGCTGTGTAATACCTGGAGCCCAGGATAATATTGTCGGAGTGGGGGGGGAAATTATCCCGGTAAAATTCACTGAAGAACTAAAAGTAGAAATCGGCCCCTTCTCTGTGGAACACGCCTTCACTATTTGCCCACAGTCTCCTTTGCCCCTTATGGACTGAGACTTGCTGCGCAAAATGGGGGCCACAATAAAGTGCAACAAGACCGGAGTAATATTAGATATCCCTGCAGAGAGCAAGCAATTTTTAGCCCTAAACAAAGAACAGCTGCACGAGGATTTTAGAAACCTCCCTGCCTCCCTCTGGGGCTGGGACCCTACTGAGGTAGGATTATTGAAAGGAGCCACTCCTGTTAGGATCCAGGTGAAAAAGGGACCACCCCTGTGCGTTCCCCAATACCAGATCCCAACCGAAGCAATAGAGCCCATTAGGAAACTAATTGAGGCATACCTAAAACAGGGGGTTCTCCGCCAATGCACCTCCCCCTGTAATATGCCTATTTTTCCAGTCCGCAAGCCAAAATTAGACCAAAATGGAAATCCAGTCTACAGGTTTGTTCACGATCTCAGACTAGTGAACAGTCATGTGGTACCCTGTGCCCCAATAGTCCCCAACCCAGCTACCATCATCACCGAGGTTCCAGCGTCGGCTACGTGCTTTACTGTCATAGACCTCTGTTCTGCTTTTTTTAGTATCCTGGTAGACCGGGACTCCCAATACCTTTTTGCTTTCACCTGGGAGGATCAACAGTACACGTGGACATGCCTACCCCAAGGGTATACAGAATCCCCCACCCTTTTTTCACAAATCCTTAAAGCAGACCTAGCCTCCATTACCTTGCCAGGGGGATCCACCCTGATTCAATACGTGGATGACCTCCTGCTAGCCTCAGACACTAAACAGATCTGCAAGGCTGACACCCATAACCTGCTTTTATCATTAGCACAGAGGGGACATAAACCGTCACCTTCCAAACTGCAATACTTGAAACAGGAGGTCACCTACCTGGGCTATATTATTGCCCCTGGAATCCGGAAGCTAGCACCAGGAAGGGTTGAAACCATCCTTAAGATGAAGCCCCCTCATACAAAAAGACAGGTGCGAGCCCTACTGGGCGTCCTAGGATTCTGCCGCCCATGGATCCCATCATTTGGGGAGTTGGCTAAACCTCTCATTCAGCTAACTGTTAAAGATATGCCGGACCAAATTGCCTGGACCAAACCATTAGACCTTACTTTCGCTAAGATAAAACAGACACTGGCATCAGTGCCAGCACTGGGTCTCCCCGACTATAAAAAACCTTTCCTGCTGTTTATTCATGAGAACCAAGGGATCAGGATCAGGTGTCCTAGCCCAGCGATTTGGGTCTTCACTGCGACCTGTAGCATACTATTCGGTGCAGCTCGATCCGGTGGCAAAGGAAATGGTTCCATGCCTAAGGGCAGTGGCAGCCACCATAGAAATTGTAAAAAGATCAAATAGATCTAGTTCTGGGCCACCCCCTAGTCTTAAAGGTTCCCCATGATGTGTTTGCTATCCTTCTAAAATCTCAAACACAAGCCTTTACCCAGCAGCGTTTAGCTCAATATGAAGCCGAGCTCTTCACCTCCGATCACATTTCATTCGAGAGGTGCATGACTTTAAATCCGGCTACCCTATTGCCAACAGAACAATCAAAGGAAAACCTGCATGACTGCCTGTATCTTATCCAAGATACAGAGCTGCCCCGACCCGACCTCACCGATGTCCCCTTGGAAAACGCGGATTTTATACCCTTCACTGATGGGTCTTCATATATGCTGGAAGGGAGCAGAAGGACGGGAGCAGCGGTTGTCTCTCTCCACGAAATAGTGTGGGCTATGCCACTCCCTCCATCTTACAGCGCTCAGGCTGCTGAGCTCGCGGCTTTAATACGAGCCTGCAAGGAAGCGAGGGACCGGTCTACCAACGTGTATACAGATTCAAAATACGCGTTTGGGATCTGTCATGCTACCGGGGCGCTATGGAAACAACGAGGATTCCTGACCGCATCAGGACAGCCCGTAGCACATGCCAAATTAGTCTCTAAGTTACTAACTGCCATCCAGTTACCTTCCAAAATAGCAATTATACATTGTAGGGCACACCAAAAGGATAATTCAGAAATAACAAAAGGTAAACACTTTGCAGATCAAGCTGCCAAATGGGCTGACACACAGCCCCTCTCAGCAAATCCAATAGCCCCTGCTCTAAGGGTAGACACAGAGATCTCATACAAGGACTTACTGGAAAAGGGGGAGGTAGAACACTGGAAAAGGAAATTTGAAGCAGGATTTAAGGAGGGTTTTTGGAGGGTCCCTGATGGAAGGCCCATAGCCCCCTTCCGTCTCCTGTGACTTATCTGCCAGCGACTCCATGCCAAAGGCCATTGCGGAACACAGGCAATGGTAGACGCAATAAGGGGAGTCTGGTACGCACCAGGAGCATATCAAGAAGCCACACGAATAGCAGGAACTTGTAAAACCTGCCAGGCCAATAATGCCACCTCCAGAAAAGCCACTCACGTTGGAGGTAGACCATGGGCACAACGCCCATTAGAAAAATTACAAATGGATTATATACAGCTGCCCAGAGCAAATGGTTTCCAATACTGTTATGTCCTTGGACTGCTGAATGACTCAGCAGGCTCAGGAGTCTGCAGAAGGCCCGGGCAATCCACGTGGTTGCCCGGGACCAGACAGGCTGTCTCCAGCCTTGTGCACATGCGCAAGGCGGGAGACTAGCCTTGCATTGATTGGTTGATGCTGTCCCTTGCAAGGGGCTATAAAAGGCGCTGGCGCCATTTTGTCTTCTGTTCTGTTCGTGATCTCAATAAAGACTTGTGTTTGTTACTCCTGCCTTGCCTCAATGTCTTTTCGGCTGAAACAGAACATTGGCGACGAAGGTGGGATACGCTGCAAGAAGAAACAGGAGAAGCTAGGCTGACTTACCAAAGGAGGCCTGAAGCGCTGAGAAGTTCGGCGTCCGGTGGAAGCGATTGCCTGCCAGTACGAAGACGCTGGAGGTGAGCTCGGCTTCAAGGGACCCCTTCTCATTCCTTGCAGCGAGAGGCATCGAAGAGGTTACAGGCTGTAAAGATGTCAAAGCTGGGCCGTCTGTCAGATTTCGACACGTCTCACCCTGAGCGCTGGAGTTCTTACGTGGCTTGGGTGGAGAATTACTTTAGAGTTAATAAGATCCAGGAAGACGGCCTCAAAGCTGCTACATTGCTGTGTGTCTGTGGGCAAGAGACTTGACATTGCAGAAAATCTTGTAGCCCCAGCACCATTGGAATCAATTGCATACACCGATTTGAAGAGGATGCTGCGTGGGCACTTCGAACCCAAGCTATCAGTAATTGCTTGGAGGCATGCATTTGAGCAGAGAGATCAAAGGCCTGGTGAGTCTGCCACGGATTTTGTTGCTGCCTTAAGACAAGCAGCTAGGCATTGTGCTTTCACGGATCTGGAACAGAGACTCCGGGATCGGTTGGTTTGCGGACTGCGAAGTCGTGAGCTACAACAGAAACTTTTGCAAAGGAAGATGTATCGTTCCAAGATGCTCTGAGAAAGATTGCAGCTGAAGAAGCAGCAGGCGGCGCTGTGAAGGCCCTGCGGCTCGCCCGGAACCCCCCAGCGGCGGTCTCAATCCATCAAGATGTTGCTCGAGAGGCATCCGAATCGGATCCGGAGGAAGAGGTGGACAGGCTTCAACAGGCCAAAGTGAAGAAGCCTCAAGGGCACAGAGAAAGAGCGGCAGCATCCCTTCGGTGTTTCGGCTGTGGAGGACGCCACAAGAGAGCTGATTGCCGGTTTCGCTCCGCTACCTGCCGGGCATGTGGCAGGCAAGGCCACATTGCATCTGTCTGTTTGGGTCACCAGAAGGAACGGTCTACAGTAGAATTGCCTCTGAAAGGTACCAAGGTCCCCAGCCAAAATAGGGTGGGCTTCTGCGCGTCCCGTAGGGGCATTTTCAAAACTGGGGTTCACAGGCCTCTAAAAAAGAAACTTCGCCTTGACGTGAAGTTGCAAGGGGTTCCCTTGTCGATGGAGCTGGACACCGGGTCCGCTCTATCAATCATCTCCTTAGACACCTTTAATAAGGTTTGCCACAGAAGTGGCCTTCGAGTCAAACTCAGGCCTTCAAATTTAATCCTCACTGACTTTCAAAATTCGAGGGTCAGCGTGAAGGGGGAGGCCACAGTCAGAGTGCAGCGTAAGAGTTTTCAAGGACTGCTAGACATGGTGGTAGTTGGGGGTGATCGCACGAGTCTTATAGGACTCGATTGGTTCGAGGCCCTTGGGATCCAAGTGACTGGGCTGCACAATCTGCAAACATCAGGCCTTGCAGATGTTTGCAAGGAGTTTGCGGATGTGTTCAGTGCAGAGCTTGGTTCATACAAGGGGCCTCCCATTGCCTTACGTTTGGACCCAGCCATCACACCCATTAGAATCAAGCCCAGAAGGGTACCTTTTGCCTTGAAAAGCAAAATAGATACAGAGCTGGACAAGCTGATCCAGCAAGGCATTTTAGAGCCTGTGGACTCTAGTCCATGGGAAACCCCTATAGTCACGCCACTGAAAGCCAATGGAGAGGTCCGGATTTGTGCGGACTGTAAATGTACACTTAATCGAGCATTGCAGCAGCATGCCTATCCGGTGCCAGTGGTGAGCCACAGTTTGGCCTCCCTCAAGGGGGGGCGGATCTTTGCAAAGCTGGATTTGGCTCAGGCCTATCAACAGTTACCTGTTGATGAGGCAACGGCTGAGGCCCAAACAATTGTGATGCACCGGGGAGCCTTTAAGGTAAAAAGGCTGCAGTTTGGGGTTAATGTAGCCCCTGGCATATTCCAAAGTGTGATGGAGCGAACGCTCCGTGGTATTCCGGGGGTCTGTCCCTATTTTGATGATGTCCTCATCGCTGGGGAGTCATCTGTGAACTTAGCTGAAAGGCTGAGAGCTGTTTTGCTGTGTTTCCGCCAAGCAGAACTCGTTTCCCACTGAGTTCTTGGGATTCCGTATCGATGCTGAAGGCATCCATCCTTCGGAATCCAAGCTTCAAGCGATTCAGCAGGCCCCAAGCCCCCAGTCGAAGAGCGAGCTTCAAGCCTTCCTGGGGCTGTAAAATTTTTACCATTCATTCCTTCCCCACAAGGCTGCAGTGGCTGAGCCGTTACACAGGCTCTTGGACAAACAGGCTCCATGGAAATGGACGGAGGTCCATGAAAGGAGCTTCACAGAGGTCAAGGCCTTGCTCTCTTCAAATGCGGTAGCCCGATGTCAACGCTGTTAATATGGGATATTATTGCATTGACAAGATATGCAGAACTGTTTGGTATTTTTGGAGTTAAATCAGATGACATACAAAGGGAGGAGATTTGTGAAGAAAAGCGGGAGACAGGGAAGAAAAGGGAATCTTTGGCCTCCAGTCTAATTGGAAGACGTAAATTATCACTGTAAGTAAGGGAAGATTTTAGCAAGATAAGCTAGATGCAAGCCAGAGAAATCCAGATTCTGGCATCCGCTTTGTAATGTGCCGAAGTATTGTTGCAGAACTCCTGGGAAGAAATGCAAAATAAAGTATCTAAAAGGGAAAATAATGTCTCAGGTTTCTTGGAATGCTTCTTCCTTCGGACCACAACATCATGCCAGAATCTAAAAACTTTTCAAACAACTGGAGGTGCATTACCCCACCTCTTTCTCCTAGCCTGGAGTGAGAATGACAGAATTCAGGAGCAGGCCAATCTATCATGAAACGGGAGTTTGTTGAATACAACCCGGCAGCGACCGATATCCCAGAGGGGGAAGTAACAGACAGCATGCTGTGGGAAAATGAATTTTGGCAGACGAATGAGAACCGGTGGACAGACAATGGGCAAACTGCCATTCGAGGCCTGGGTGAGTTACTGGAAATATTTCAAACCCCAGGGGAGAGAGGCAGAGACCCACCCCTGCAAAAAGAAGCCTACAGCCCCTCCAGTTCGTATCAGACAGCCTTTCAGACCCTGTCTTCCTCTATCAGGGACCCCAGCCCTGGAGAGAGAGGGAATCCATGTCTGAGGCCTCTGCAACAATGGGGAGTATGGCATTCGAAGCAGGCAGGGAGCAGATGACTTTTGAGCTCACCACAGCTGATAGGGGCCTTGCAACAGCCTGAGAGGGAGCAAGAGCCAAAGTGGGGGCCCCAACAGCCTATAAATCCTCTGAACTTGCCACAACTAATAGAGACCTTGCAACAGATTGGGGTGGTGCAGGGCCCAGGAGATCAGCAGCTAGAGGGAGGACGGCCACAACAAGGAGATTGGCCCCAGCCCCCGAACGTGCAACCCCTGGGCATAAACCAGCAACCAGGATGGGGCCAGCAGCAGCAACAGCCACAGTGGGGGCCCCAACAACATATAATTACTCCACCATTCAGAGCAACCTTCGATGGGGACCCAGAGAAACTGATTTTTTTCCTTAACCAAGTACGCTCTCACTTGAATCGCTGGGCTTATCTCTACCCAGACCCAGGGGCTATGGTCGATGTGATTGCGTCCAGCCTAGAGGGAGAAGCATCCGAATGGCTGAACAATTTATATAATGAGCAAGCCCCAGAATTGGAAGACCCCCACCTCTTCCTCCTGGGTCTGAAAGAAAGATTTGAGGACCCATCCCTTGACTTAAAAGCAAGAGAACAAATCCACAAAATAAAACAAGCCGGCAGGCCTGCCCTGGAGTACGTGCGAGAGTTTCGCAAGATAGCAGGTCGGATAGAGGGGTGGCCAGAGCAGTCCCTAATCCATCACTTCATTGAGGGATTAGATGATCACCTCTCCCAGGCCTGCATTATTCGAGCAGTACCTGACCGACTGCACGAGTGGTACCAGACAACGGTGAAGCTAGATGTTCAGCTCGCCCGCTATAAAAAGCCTTCCCCACCTGAATCTGAGCAGCAACCAGAGCAATCCGAACAACAATCACCCCCACGAGACCCTCCGGCTACCACGATGACTGAAAGAACCGGGCCACCTGCAAGCGCGTCAATAAAGTGTTTCCGGTGCGGAAAGAAGGGACATCGAGCAGCAAACTGTCCGGTCCCCTACCCCGAACTGCAGAGCAGTCTGGAATCAGCGACAAGAAGGAGACCTGCCCAGCGGCTAATGAGAGAAAAATCCAACCGGGCCACGCAAGCACCTGTTACCCAGATTACACCTCCCACACAAGAGAATGCCGGGACTCCAGGTGGACCCGCCCCTGCTCTACCCTCCTTTGACGGCGATGACGAAGGGGAGAACGACCCGATGGTGAGTCGACAAATCCCATCTTTTTCACTGGCCGCCAAGCTTACAATCCCTAAGTCGGGGGCACAAATAGACTTAAACGTACTAATTGATTCTGGCTGTACCCGATGCATTATTAGCCTACCCTTTGCCATGAAAATGGGCACACGGGCAAAACAACTCTCCAACCCTGTGAGGTTCGAGCAAGCTGACGGCTCTCTGATGGGAGGGACTTTAGTCACACAATTAACTGAGCCCTTACGCCTAGAAATAGGGGCACACTGGGAATTTATTCGGTTCTTGGTGGCCCCCAAAATGACTGAGACTGTGATTCTAGGCTTAGCCTGGTTGGACAAATGGAAGCCATTTATCTGGTGGGAGAAAGGAATGAGAACTGTGAGACTACCTATAGGGCCTGAGCCTCCCACTGATTCAACTGACGTTGCGGGACACTTTAGGCCACCTAATGAGCGAGCACTCATACTTGCCTTACTGTCACCAGATGAATCACTCATCCCCAATGAATACCGGGACTTAGCAGAGGCATTTAGTGAAAATGAATGCGATGTCCTACCCCCTCACAGACCCAATAACTGTTCTATCGAACTGGTGCCAGGAGCCAAACTGCCACGCCCGAGAATGTACGCCCTGTCCCCCGTCGAGATGGAAGAGATGCAGCAATACGTGAATAAAAACTTAGCGAGGGGGTTCATTGAACGGGCCAAATCTACTGTGGGAGCCCCCGTGTTATTTAAAGAAAAAAAAAGATGGGTCTCTTCGTCTCTGCGTAGACTATAAGGGCCTCAACGCTGTGAGTGTGGAAAACAGATACCCTCTCCCCCTCCTAAAGGACTTATTAACTCATCTGGCTAAGGGGAGTGTCTTCACTAAATTAGACCTGAGAGAGGCGTACTACCGAGTGAGAATAAAAGAAGGAGATGAGTGGAAAACTGCCTTCAACTGCCCCATGGGGAGCTATCAATTTAAAGTCATGCCATTCGGACTACAGGGGGCCCCAGCCGTATTCATGCAGTTGATTAATGAGGTCCTACATGAACACTTGTACAAAGGGGTTCTGGTGTACCTTGACGATATTCTGATATACAGCACGAATATGACTGATCACATAAAGCTGGTGAGAGAAGTGTTAAAGAAACTATTGAATGCCAAGCTTTATGCCAAATTGTCAAAATGTGAATTTCACCAGACCCGATTAGATTACCTCGGCTACAGAATCTCCAACGAAGGCATTGAGATGGATCCAGCCAAGGTTAAAACTATAATCGAATGGCAGCCCCCAAAAACCCGCAAACAACTCCAGAGCTTTCTAGGTTTTGCCAACTTCTACCGTCAATTCATCCCCTCTTTTGCCAAAATTGCCCTACCCCTTACAGATTTACTCAAAACAGGGGGAAAAAGGAGGGAAGCCGTGACCGGGCCAACCACTAGCATGGACTATGAGCTGTCAAACAGCTTTTGAGAATTTAAAAAGACTATTTGCTGTCGAACCAGTCCTAAACCACCCCTGTCTAGGGGAGCCCTTTGTAATTCAAGCCGATGCCAGTGATGTGGCAGTTGGAGCTGTATTGTTTCAAAAGAACAAGAATGGAGTCCTGCAACCCTGCGCCTACACCTCCAAAAAATGTACAGAAAGTGAACAGAGATGGGCAATATGGGAGAAGGAGGCCTTCACAATTAGATGGGGGCTGTTAAACTGGCGACACTACCTGGAGGGGAGCAAGGTGCCATTCGAAGTATGGACAGATCACAAAAACCTAGAGGCACTGAAAACTCCTCGCAAATTGTCCCCAAAGAAAGTACGGTGGGCACAGTACTTTAACCGCTTCAACTTTACTCTAAAGTGCATACCAGGGGAAAAAAACTTCCTAGCTGATGCGCTATCGAGATTGCCCCAAAAGAAAAGCGAATGTGAAGAAGTCAATGAGGTGATTATCTCCACTCCACAACCTGTTGCACAAATCACGCCTCGCAGGGTCCCAAATTCGGATGACCCTGGAGCAAAGAAAATAAAATGAGAGCTCCTCACCGATCAATGGTTCAAAGATAACCAAACCTCCTTGACGTGCCGGGATGGTTTGGCTTACAAAGGGGGGAAACTGTATTTGCCCGAATCCCTCCGTCTCAATGCTCTCAAACACAGCCATGATGTAAAGCAGGCTGGACACTTTGGATATCTAAAAACACTACATCTCACCTGCCGGCAATTTTGGTGGCCGGGACTGAAATGAGATGTGGAAAACTATGTGAAGAGTTGTACCGTATGTGCTACAATGAAAAGAATACCGGGGAAAACCCCTGGATTACTGCAGCCGGTGGCAGACCCTTCCCAACCCTGGGAAGAAATAGCTATGGACTTTATCGTAGACCTACCTGAGAGTAGAGGAAATACTGTCATCTGGACTGTAATAGACCTGTTTTCGAAGCAGGCTCATTTCATCGCCTGCAAAGGACTCCCATCCGCTCAACGACTGACTAAATTGTTCCTGAAACATATCTACCGACTGCACGGCGCCCCTAAGCGAATAATCTCAGACAGGGGGGTGCAGTTCACAGCAAAGTTTTGGAGGAGTTTTCTTAAATTAATTGGATCATCTCAAGGCTTATTCATCTGCTTTTCATCCGGCCACCAACGGACTGCAGAAGCCGCTAACAAAATGGTGGAGCAATATCTCAGATGCTACGTGTCTTATCAACAGACGAACTGGACTGACCTCCTCCCCTTCGCAGAAGTGGCGTATAACAATTCTGTGCACAGCAGCACTGGCTACACACCTTTCAGAGTAGCCACAGGCAAAGAGTTCAGTCCAATTCCTGAATACCCCCAAGTGCCAACCGCTTCCCAGACACTTGACCAAAGAACGTTCCAAGTTGGGGAAAAGGTTTATTTGTCAACCAAATATTTACGCCTCAAATTACCCAGCAAGAAATTAGGACCGAAATTCTTAGGACCTTTTCCTATCGTAAAGGTCATCAATCCAGTCACTGTAAAACTGAAACTCCCTAGACTTTTGGGTAAAATTCACCCTGTCTTCCACAGTAGCTTGTTAAAGCCTTATCGGGGCTCCACTTTAAGACCTCCCCCGAAGAAAGCACCTGGGCCCCTCGTAGTTGCGGGACAGACCCATTATGAAGTGAAACATATTCTTGATTCTAGAATTTTTAAAGGGAAATTGCAGTACCTAGTACAATGGAAGGGATACCCGATGTCTGAAGCCACTTGGGTGAAATCCAGTGAGGTGAAAGCTGACAGGCTTGTCAAAAGGTTTCATATGAAATACCCCAACAAACTGAAGACTAGTGATTAATATATGCTTTTGTTTACATTACAGGATCTGTCCTTTTTGTAAGGGGGGCTGGATATCAACGCTGTTAATATGGGATATTATTGCATTGACAAGATATGCAGAACTGTTTGGTATTTTTGGAGTTACCTCCACTGAGGATGGCCTGACACATGCCCGGTTGCAGAATTCCAAGGGTTCTGGCAAAGGAAGCACGAGCTTTCTACTTTCAAGGGCTGTCTCCTGTGGGGTAACCGGGTAGTCATCCCGGCCTCATTGAGGGCTAGAGTCTTGCTCTCTCTGCATGAGGGACATCCGGGAATAGTCCGGATGAAGGCGCTAGCACGTAGCCACCTCTGGTGGCCTGGGCTCGATAAAGGGATCGAGGCCCAGGTTCATGGGTGCCAAGTCTGCCAACAGTCAAGGCCAGAAATGCCCCAGGCCCCTGTACATAGGTGGGAAGAGACACATACACCATGGTCGAGGGTACACATCGACTACGCTGAGCCCTTTCAGAGGCAATTCTTCCTTCTCCTCGTGGACAGCCATTCCAAGTGGCTAGAGGTTGTTCCTGTTTCCTCCACTACTACTGCCAGGACCATCCAGGTGCTGAGAGGCATCTTCGTCTCACATGGTCTTCCAGATGTCCTTGTCTCAGACAATGGACCGCAATTCACATCTTCTGAGTTTCAGGGTTTCCTTCAAGTCAACATGATCCGGCATGCCACATCTGCACCGTTTCATCCAGCTTCCAACGGTCAAGCTGAGCGTATGGTGCGTACTACCAAAGATGCTTTAAAGAGAATCACTCATGGAAACTGGCATCACAGGTTAGCTGACTTTCTTCTTTGTCACCGCACCACACCTTGCACTGCCACTGGGAAAAGCCCAGCTGAACTCCGCTGGGGTCGCAGACTCATCACTAAGCTGGACAGGTTGCACCCTGACCGGGTGGCTTCGCAGGTGTCACAGCCGTGGGCACCTAGGAGACTACAGGTGGGCGATCCGGTCTGGGCAAGGAACCATGGACCTGGACATCTCTGGGTGACAGCAGTGGTATGCAAGGTCTCTGGGCCACTGTCATACGAAGTGGCCTTGGATGATGGTCGTGTGATCAGACGTCACATTGACCAACTGCGCTGGAGGCTTTCCAGCCACTCTTCCACCCCTGGCTCTGCTCTGGGGGGAGGGAGGAGGACCACAATTACGATTGTGGACCACAGTCTCTCCGCCAAGGTGGACCTTCAAATGTTCCTGCACATGTTCCTGAAGGGGGTTTTGCCATGGAGGCGGCTCCTGACTCTGGCACAGGCACCGGGTCGATGGGACATGGCAGTCAATCAGTTTCTCAGGCCACTCCAGCTGCTGGTCTTGGGCTCGAAGGGCAGTGTTCCCAAGAGGGGTCCATTGTGGATTTGGGGAATTCCACCCCACCAAGGAACTCTGGTTTGGGTTTAGCGGATCCAGCCAGTCAGCAGTCTGGAGGGTTGCCTGGGTCTTGGGGGCATCAAAGTCCTGGCTTGCCTAGCCCAACAGGTGAAGTGGCACACCAGGCACCAACGCTGGCTCCAAGAAAGTCAGACAGGGCCAAAGGTCCACCCAAGCATCTAAAGGACTATGTGAGGTTCCTGTCAAGTATTAGGGAGGCTTACTAGTTCTCTAGAACTCTGGACACTCATAGAAGGGTGTTCTATTGATAACCTGAAACAATATGAGGTATAAGGGTCTGCCTGTGTGCAGGCATAATTGTGTTAGAATTAATAACATGATAATTGAACAAAAAAACATGTATATGTAGGTTGCTTTAAAACTATAGTATTCACTTATTGTTTTATCCAAGGGGGAGGGGTGTTATGTCCTGGGACTGCTGAATGACTCAGCAGGCTCAGGAGGCTGCAGAAGGCCCGGGAAATCCATGTGGTTGCCCGGGACCAGACAGGCTGGCTCCAGCCTTGTGCGCATGTGCAAGGTGGGAGACTAGCCTTGCATTGATTGGTTGATGCTGTCCCTTGCAAGGGGCTATAAAAGGCCATGGCACCATTTTGTCTTCTGTTCTGTTCATGATCTCAATAAAGACTTGTGTTTGTTACTCCTGCCTCGCCTCGATGTCTTTTCGGCTGAAACAGAACAAATACGTCCTAGTGTGCAGGGACCAATTAACCCACTGGATAGAGGCTTTCCCCTGCCGCCATGCGACAGCACTAGAAACAGCCAGACACCTGCTAAAAGATATAGTACCACAATTTGGGGTGCCCAGCATTATAGACATGGACAGAGGGAGACATTTCGTGGCACATTTTGTGTTGAAGATACAGGAAGCTTGTGGGGGGAGTGACCATGCAATATTGGAATTCAACATTATGCAAGCACAAGCAATAGAACAAAGTCAAAGTAATAAACTAGAGAGAGCTTGAGAAGGATTCCATGGATGAGAATCCTCAAGGGCAAAACAACCCAAGAAGCTTGAGAAACTTTGAAAAGTGAGATTATAATAGCCCAGTCTAGCACAATTCCAATGAAGAAGAAAAATAAGAGGGGGGGCGGAGCTAGCTTGGATGGACGACGGACGCTGAATTTCTGCCTCCTCCAGACCATCGCAGAGAATTGATTAAGAAATATAACACCCAATTAAGGACTATGAAAATTTAAGAGATTATGAAACATGAGTTACTTCCCTTGCTTTCCTCCTGAAGTTTGGATTGCATTTGATTCGGTTTTGCACATTCTCCCAGAGAAGCTTTGAATTTGGATGTTTGGCTAAGAGACTTGAGAGGCTTTTGAAGGGTGATGGGGAGAGGAGGGGCCCTATGATTGAAGACTGATAGGAAAAAGAATTTGGAGAGAGTTTAAAGGAGTACAGCTGAAAAGATAATAGCTGATTTATAAGTGTACAGTGTGAAGGCCCGTTACTCCCTCCTTTCAGTCAAAGTGTTGAGATCTGGAGAAAGTGAAAATATTAAACACCTTTAAGACAGAGCCTTGATAAGGCGTGTGTAATAAAGATAGTTGCTGCCTTTGGATTTATTTATTTCCATCATGTTGCTTTCACGGAGATAAGTTGATAAGGACAAGATAAAGGGAAGAAGTGACGTGTATGGACTATAGACTGTGTAAAAATTCTTAGAAGGTTAAGAGCTCTTTTTGGTGGTTGGATGTCAAAACTCAGCCAAAGTGCAGAAAGTGTTTGGCAAAGACCCAAAGCAGGCCTTAGACCTTCAGATTTACGTCTGATTCGAGTGGAAAAATCCTTAGAAATGGAAGTGAGGAAAAAATCGCCTGAGAAGTCACTGACTCAACCAGATAAACTTGATATTCTCTTACAAGAGTTAAGAGAAATGAAGATAAATATAAAAGAAATGAAGACAAATATAAAGGAGGATTTGAAGCAAATAAAAGATAAAATGGATAGTATGGATGTAAGAATAACAGATCTGGCGAAACAAAGTCAGGATATGACACGAAATATTACAGAAGTGAAGACTCAGATGGGAGAACACGATAAGGTGTTAAAAAGTCAGACAACTATGATGCATCAGGTGAAAAAGGATTTGATTGAGATATGTGATCGTCAGCGCCGATCAAATTTACGTATACGTGGATATCCGGAGAAAAGTGAAGAAAATGAAGCAAAATTGATTCAAGCAGTACTGGATTGGGCTACCTCGATCTTCCCAGATGTCCCCTTTACAAGATATGATATTGATGCAATACATAGAGTCAGCCCAAAAAGGTTGGGAAGAAAATTGCCGAGAGATATTGTGGTGCGACTCTGGTCATACGCAAAAAAAGAGCAATTGATGTGCAAATTGCAAAACATGTCGTCTATAATGTTTGGGGGGCATCAGATACAAGTTTTTCCAGATTTATGCAATGAGACTTTACAATGGAGGAGAGAGATGCATCAAGTTTGTCAAATATTGAAGAAAAATAACATTAACTACAGCTGGGGATTTCCAGTTTTTTTGAGATTTTCTTACGGTGGAAGATTGTACAGAGTTGAAACAAAGGAGCAGGCGATGGAGAAATTAAGGGAGCACGGAATCATCAATAAAGAAGATCTACAGGAGAAAGGGAAGCTGGATGAAGCAACAGGAGTTAAAAGTTCGTTGTAGAGATAGTATATAAGTATTTGTAATGTTATAATATATGTTTGGGTGTAGAAATTAAGGGTAAAGATGGTCAAGGGAGGTGGAGTGGGCGACCAAAGTCTGTGCAGGGATGGCTCCTCCCCCCCCAGAGGCCTGAAGCGGCAGAGAGGAGGAAGATCTCCTGAAGAAGGGAAGGGGGACAATATATATGTATATGGATGGGTAAAAGGTTATTTATGTTTTGGGACAATATGCTTACTTTGTAGTTTTAGTTTTGTAAGATTTATGTTAGAGCACATATGGAGACCAAAGGGAATATGTAATATAAGGAATAGATGGGGAAATCGTTGAAGGTAGCTACATGGAATGTACATGGCTTGGGGGGAAAATATAAACGAGCAAGAATTGAAAAATCAATTAACAAAGAGAAAATAGATATTGTATTTTTACAAGAAACACATCAAAAGAAAGAAGGGGTGAATGAACTTAGGTTATATTGGGCTGATGTATATGAAAAGGCATTTGGTACATCAAAAGCAAGAGGGGTAGCAATCATGGTAGCTAAAAGATGTGAATTTAAGATAAAAGCCATAAAAAGGGATGATATGGGAAGATTTCTTATAATTCAAGGCTTGATTTATGGACAAGAGGTCACTTTAGCAAACTTGTATGCACCTAATACAAATCAAAGAGAGTTTTATAATAGGGTATATAAAGAAATAGAAGAAATAAAAAAAGGTTATGTGATAATGGCAGGTGATTATAATATGGTTATGGATACAGGAATTGATAAATCTAATCCATCAAAAGCGGAAATAAAGTATAATAATACAGATTTAAGAAAATTTATTAATAGAAATAGATTAAAAGATGTTTGGAGAGAATTACATGGCAATCAAAAGAGTTATACATATTTTTCTAGTAGACAAAAATTTTACAAGAATAGATTATATATTTGTAACATCGGAAATATTATCTAAAATAATGAAAGCAGAGATAAAAATAATTAAAATATCAGATCATGCAATGGTAACTATGGAAATGGAAATAGATTGTGATTATAAACAGGCAAGTAGATGGAGAATGGATTCGAGGATTTTTAAAAATAAAGAGATTTGAGAGAAAATGGAAAGAGAACTAAAAGAAATATGGACTATAAATGAAGAAGGAGGTAGTAATATAGGTGTAATATGGGATGCAATGAAAGCAGTGGTAAGAGGTTTAGGGATAAAATATTCTTATAATATAAAAAAAACAAAAAGAGAAACATAAAAAGGTTGGAGGAGGAAATTAAAGAACTAGAAAGTAAATATATAGAAAGTAGAGAGAATAGGATTATGTTAGAATTATCAGCTAAAAGAAAAGAGTTGCAAAATATTGAGTTAGAACAGGTTCAAAGAAATCTAATTTATTTAAATAGGGAATTTTATGAAAATAGTAATAAAAATTCTAGAATGTTGGCTAGAGCCACACAAGTTAAAAAGGCAAAAAGACTGATTGGAGTAATAAAGAACGATAAGGGAGAAAGATGTAACATGATGAGAGAAAAATTGTTGATATTTCAGAAGTTTTTGGAAAAGTTATATAAGGGAAAGGAAATAAATGTGAATGAAAGTCAGGCATATATAGAAAAGAATATATGTGCGTATAATTTACTTGGACTTCAGTAGGGCATTTGATAAAGTAGACCACAACCTACTATTTGATAAGATAGAAAAATATGGTTTAGACAGCACCACCACCAGATGGATACATAACTGGCTGACCAACCGCACTCAACATGTAGTCCTTAATGGAATTGCATCTACATGGAGGGAAGTATGCAGCGGGGTACGTGAAGGCCCAGTACTTTTCAATATCTTCATCAATGATTTAGATGAGAGGATAAAAGGGGAACTCATCAAATTTGCAGATGACACCAAGCGGGCAGAAATAGCCAGCACTCCAGAAGATAGGCTCAAGATACAGATAGATCTCGACAAACTGGGCCCTACCTAACAAAATGAAATTCAATGGTGAGAAAAGTATGGTTCTACATTTAAGCAAGAAAAACCAAATGCACAGGTGTAGAACAGGTAGTTCTGGCTCAATAGTAGTAACTGCGAGAGGGATCTTGGCGTCCTAGTGGACTAGTTAATTGTATACTTCTGGACAATTTTCATCCAGTTTCCATGTTCCCTTTCTAGGAAAGGTGTTTGAGAAAGTGATGGCATTGCAGGTCCAGAGGACCCTGGAGGAAAAGGATTATTTGGAACCTTTTCAGTCAGGTTTCAGGCCCAGATATGGGATCAAAACTGCATTGGTCACACTCATGGATGATCTGTGGTGGGAGTGGGATGGATGGGGTACATTCATCCTTGCTCTTCTTGACCTCTGAGCAGCTTTTGATACCATCAACCATGGCATCCTTTTGCACTGACTTAGAGAGTTGGGGGTGGGCAGCACAGTTTTGTGCTGGTTCACCTCCTTCCTCCCAGGCCCATCCCAATCGGTGTTGATAGGGAGTGAGAGGTCCAGCTCACGGCCCCTCCTTTGTGAGGTGTCACAGGGCTCGGTGTTCTCTCCACTCCTTTTTAACATCTACATGAAATCGCTGGATGAGATCATCCATTACCATGGGATGAGGTATCACCAATATGCTGATGATACCCAGCTACTGTATATTTCTCCATCCTGAGTGAAGTGAGTGATGCAGTGGATGTCCTTTCGTGGTGCCTGGAGGCTATGGGGGTCTGGATGGGGAACAACAGACTTCAACTGAACCCTAGTAAGAAGGAGTGGCTGTGGGTGGGCCCCTCTGTATACAGGAGTTTATCATCTTTGGTCCTCAATGGGGTTGCACTACCCCAGACAGACCCAGTGCGTAACTTGGGGGTCCTCTTGAACTCATGGCTCCTGCTCGAAGAGCAGGTGGCAGCTGTGGCCAGGAGGGCCTTTGCCCAACTTCACATTGTACCAGTTACGCCTCTTCCTGGACAGGGAGGCCCTCCGCTTGGTCACTCTTGCCCTGGTCATCTCCCAATTCGACTATTGCAACCTGCACTACATGGGGCTATACTTGAAAAGTATCCAAAAACTTCAACTGGTGCAGAGTGTGACCACATGAGCTATACTGGGTGCCCAAAGAAGGGCACACATAACACCTCTGCTCTGTGAATTGCACTGGGTGCCAGTTTGCTTCCAGGTCCAATTCAAGGAGTTAGTCATTACCTATAAAGCTCTACATGGCATAGGGCCAGGCTACCTATGGAACTGCCTTTGCCCCATCACATCAGCCCATCCCATTCGTTCAGGCAAGGAAGGTGTGCTGTAGACCCCGTCAGTCAAAAATTTTTGACTGGCAGGGTCTAGGAAGAGGGTCTTCTCTGCTGCTGCCCCTGCATTATGGAACATCTTGCCCCCAGAGGTGAGGAAAGCCCTCACTTTCTTGGCCTTCCACAAAGGGGTCAAAACCTGGCTATATAGCCCTGTGTGGGGGACATAGGGGCCCACACAACCATGGGGCTGGCTGGCCCCATGAGAATTCCCCCACCTGTATTAACAACTGCTAATTCATCTTTGAAATGTTTATGTTGTTTTATAATTTAAAAAAATCCTATTTTTTTCTGATTTTAATGTTTAATTTTATTGATTAAATTGTACACCGCACAAAGCCCCTCTCCAAGGGAGATGGGTGGTTAAGAAGTATGAAATATAAATATATATACATACATACACACATACATACCTCAGGACAGCAAAACCTGAGGCATGTTTAGCTGTAGATCTACCAGTATTATTGATGCATATGTTATTGAATAAGACCTGCCATGACCTTTAGCAGCTGTGTGCAAACTGTTATAAGCTTGAAAGGTTTTGAGCTCACACCACCTCATTTCAAACTAAGTCCAAAACAGTTGCTTCAGCCTTACTGACAATGTTTTGATTATGCTTGAAACAATCGCTTCATACATTGTATGAAATAGTACTGTTTTGAGCTCTGAACAATTCTGGAATGGTCATTATATTTCTAGCAGGATCAGTAGAACCTATTTTGAGTATGAAACTTTTTATGTATCACTAATTGTCAGTAAACATTTCTAATACTCATAGCATTTGAAACGAACACAATTTCTGAAGTATGCAATGTCAGCTAGTATAGGATAATGTACATTCCAATAAGAAGAGAATATTTGTAGCTCAGGATTGAACTGTGAGGTCCATGGTGCACTCTGAGCTTGGTTCTTTTCTTGCAGAAGTTTCATTACCCAACCAGCTAACCAGCTGTTGATATATGACTGTGTTACTCAATCAAACAGTAAACAACAGCCTAATCAAGGAACCACCAAGACCACTCCCACCAATACTGACAGGACAAGCCACTCATATATAAACAGAGAGCAAACCCCACTCCCTTCTAGCACTGAAGATGTTACCTTGTTGGGTAATGCTATGTCTGCAAGAAAACAACCAAGCTCAGAGAGTACCAGTGACCCCATAATGTACATTTTTGGAGGTTGAATTCCTGGTTAACAGAAGTCCCATCTCTGCAGCATCTGTGCAATTGTTTGCAGATGAAGTCATTGGTCTCATTCAAGATGGTGATGACTCTGCATATAGATGGGAGGTTGAACAACTGGCCCTGTGATACAGCCCAAACAACCTGGATGTGAACATGCTTAAAATTGTAGAGATGAGAGTGGATTTTAGGAGGAGCCCTTCTATTCTACCTACCACCTCTTACTATATTTGACAGCACAGTATCAGCGGTAGAATCCTTCAAGTTTTGGGGTTCTATAATGTCCCAGGATTTGAAATGCACACCTAATATTAGAATCTTCATTAAAAAGGCACAACAAAGAATGTTCTTCCTGCATCAACTTAGGAAGTTCGGACTGCCCCAGGAGCTGTTGATACAGTTCTACAGAGGAATTTTTGGGTCTGTCATTTGTACATCTATAACTGTCTGGTTTGGTACAGCAACTAAACAGGACAGGTACAGACTCCAACGGACAGTTAGGACTGCAGAAAAAGCAATGGCAACCATCCTGCCTTCCATAGAAGACCTGTATATTGTGTGAATCCAAAGGAGGGCTGAGAAAATAAATACAGACTCCCTCACATCCTGGACATAAACTGTTTCAACTTCTCTCCTCAGGATGCTGCTATAGGGCATTACATGCCAAAACAACTAGACACATGGACAGTTTTTTCCCACGTGCCATCACTCTGCTGAACACCTAATCCTCACAGTACTATCTTATGCAGTGGTGGGATTCAGCCAATTCGCACCAGTTCGGCAGAACCGGTAGCTAATTTTTTGTTGCCCAGGCCCAGAACGGACTTCTGGAAGCGGCATCCACACAGAGAACCAGTTGTTCACATATTTGAATCCCACCACTGGTCTTATGTCTAAGTTATACAGTATTCACCCATGTTGTATGGCTGTATTATTATCCTTCGCTACTATCCCCTCTTATTGGCATCATCATTATTATTATTATTCTGTTGCTTTACATGTACACTGAGAGCTTCTGCACCGGAGACAAATTCCTTGTGTGTTTAATCACACTTGACCAAATAAATATTATATTTCAGTATTTCAGAATATGAACAATACATAGCTGCATGCTTTACAGGGAGAGCTTTGTTATTCCATGGTGGCAAAAATCAGGAGGACTGGTAGCACCTTTTCTAGTTAACAAAATGTTCTTAAAAGGCGTAAGGTATAGCTCATAAAAGCTTATGCCTTTTAATACAATTTGTAAATTATATAAGACACTACCAGATTCTTTCCGATTTATAGCAACATGCACCCTCACAAGCAAATTTTTTCTGGTATAATCCAACTTGGCTGATTTATGCACTTGACTTCTGTGGAACTCAGTGAAAATGTTCTCATTAGGAAGACAAACCTGCTGCTTTATTCATAGTAAGATATCTTCTCCACACCCATAGTAACCCTTATGTAAGGCAGGAGATTGAGCATCTTGGGAGCGGTAACGGGGAAAGGAATTCTGTGGAGATTATTGTTTGGATAAAACCACAGCGATATCCCATAGAAATATGTCAAAGGATAAACTTTACTACCACAATAATGACAGTAAATCAGGCTTGTTGATGTTTTTTATTGTGAGATGGGGAGTTTGGTAAAAAAAATAAAATAAACCATGATGTAACAAGGTACTTAAAAAATGAAGCTTCAGATTTGTAACTCACATATATGAATACAGGAACAAATTGGCACAGAAATGTTAAATTGTTCCCAACATTGTTTCGAAGAATACTCTAGCTTGGTTTCCTTAAAGAAATGAGTGTTTTATGGTAAGGTTCATCTCTTAATAAAACTGCAGAGCATCATGCTATTTAGTCATACAGTGAATTTCAAAATTTAAGAGCTTTATATTAAAAACTGGGAAAAGGTAACATGAATTGATTGCAACTGTAAATTGATACATTCCTGTTTTAATTCTCTTCTATAGTCCAAGGCAAGTATAAATGTTAACATAACACCGTTAAATCAAATCTCAATACAAGAGAACCAATTGCCTCTCTACTTTGAATCTTATCAACTTTCCAACTTTTCATACTAAAATATATTGTTTTATTAATACAAACTACAGTATTATACACTACTGTGTAATAAATAAATATAAAAATAAGACACATAAATATAAAAGTTTTCTAAAACTAAAAAGGTACATATGTCAGTAAGAAGGGTATTAATACTGCCAGGTTTGAAAACATACAGTACAAAATGTTGCACAGATCTAAAAACTAAATGAAATAATACTGATAGTTTAAAATCAGCTAACATTGTAAATAAATGGAGTCCAGAATAACTAACATTTGGAAACATATGAGCCCAATGACATATCTTGTATTTGTCTGAAATAAAGTGAGCCACTACAATAGATTACAAATTTCCCTTCATAATTCTCCAAGTAAGTAATTGAAGAAGCAACAACTAAGAGTGAAGAATTGCATTATGAAATGTACCAGTACTTTTACTTTACTGATGGCTGGATGTTTTTGTCCCATGATTTAGTTTACTGAAATTTAATACAAATCAACAAATGCTAGTTATTGTAGGCCACACATTGGAGAAAGGCTGGTCAAAGCCTTCAAAACATTGAGAAATGGCACTTACAGCACACAGAGTCTTGCATAAGGTCAAAGGAGATTCAAAGCTTCATGTTATATCCTTCATATTTTTTACTACACACTCCAGACACAATTACAAACACTGATTTTGACAACTTGGCTGTTCTTACCAGTATTAACACTGTTAGTCCCTGCAATCAGAACCCCACCACAATCTTTTTTTTTCAAACTATATTTTCAACCACATGAGTAAGAAACGTCAGCTGCTCCCTTAAGGCTAACAATACATTTTAAATGAGAATATGTTCTACTAATAACATCTAAATGTTATAAACTGTTTGGAACTGTGTCATATCTTTCTGCTTAAGGGAAGTCTGTAGTGCAGAAATTCTCACATTTTAAAATATAATAAAATACTGAAGCGGAGTGATCAGAATTGTTTCATTGATAAAATATAAAAGAACATAAATCTCTCCCAATTATACAATCAAAATATTAAACAACAAAAAATAATACTAAAAGTAACAAATAGATGTCCAACACATACCAAAGAAAACATGTTTCCTACAACTTGTTAATCTATTTGCTTCCAGAGTATCGTGTTCTTCCAATCTGTTTCAAGTCACAAACTTAAATTTGAAAACTCTGAAAAATTACTAGATATGAGATTCAGGCACACCTGGATATAAATATATCTTTTATAGTTTGTTTTTTTTCATTTTTGTTACACAGTAGTGAACAGGAATCACAGTGCACAGACTACTGTGCTTCCATAAAAAGCATCTAGAACAGGGGTCTTCAAACTTGGCCCTTTTATGACTCGTGGACTTCAACTCCCAGAATTCCTCAGCCAGGCACGCTGGCTGAGGAATTCTGGGAGTTGAAGTCCACGAGTCATAAAAGGGCCAAGTTTGAAGACCCCTGATCTAGAATATACGTAGAACAACTTTCATTACTAGTTGAGATTATTTCTCCTTGTACAAAACTTCCTCATCAGTTAAACTTTATTTGTTGCTGCTTCTGACATTAGCTCCTCTTTTAATATGACTTCTGGTTTAATACTGTTTCCTTCATCTATGGCTTCTTTGTGCTTCATGCTATCTTCAGTTATTTCCTCCTCTTCCTCCTCCTCCTCTTGTAATTTTCCACATTCTTTTTCTGATCCCTGCATGTCTTTGTTTTCATCTTCTTCCTCTTTTTCACTGTCTTCCTCCTCTCTTGTGATGCTTTCTCTCTCATCAGAGTCAAGCTGTGAGGGAGAAACTGCGGCCCTTGTATGCTCATTCCCCAGGTGTTCCTGTGTGGCTCCTTCGGGTTCTGTGCTGTCATGTTCTTCAGCTTCCCTTTTACAATAGGAGTAGCGATGATTCATGTGCTGAGAGTAAGACCCTGAGTGAGAAAAGCGCTTGCCACATTTGTCACATTGATAGGGCTTCTCTCCAGAGTGCAGACGCATGTGTTCAATTAAATGATGCTTATGTTTAAATGCCTTTTTGCAGATTCCACACTCATGAGGTCTTTTACCTGAAAAATAGAAATAAGATTATTTCCAAACTCCCCAAGGTATATTTTGCTTGAACTAGAACTTGCTTACTGCATCTATACTGCTGAATTTTTTTAGGGGAAATCTGAAAGACAAATTGGTTCATCAGAAGTCAAAGGTGGGGTACCATTCTCAGCAACTATTACAAGAGGTCCCTTCTAGATTTCTCATCACAAACATCAGAACTCGGTGAAAACTTACAGAATGTAAATAGGGTTTGGTGATTTGTAATTCCATCATATTTGGAAGGTACCACACTGAGATTAGCAGACTTTGTTTTCCAGAAGTTCTAAATAAGAATCTGTGAGGGTGCATATCTTATATGAACAGCTATACAACAGTTAGCAAGTTTTTGACTCTGTTTTCAGACAAGACTCAGTAAGTTCAGGATTGCATGTCTTTTAAAAATATAGCTGAGAGATAACCTCTTATAATTAATACTGGCATGAACTAATCATTGGCAATTAATGATAAAAGGTAAAGGTTTCCCCTGTCCAGTCCTATCTGACTCTAGGGGGTGGTGCTCATCTCTGTTTCTTAACCGAGGGAGCCAGCATTGTCCAAAGACATTTCTGTGGTCATGTGGCCAGCATGACTATACGCCATGGTGCACGGAATGCTACCTTCCCACCAAAGTGGCACCTATTCATCTACTCACATTTGCACTGCTATATTTGAAGGCTCAAGGTTGACTCATCCTTCCATCCTTCCGAGGTTGGTAAAATGAGGAACCAGATTGTTGGGGGCAATATGCTGACTCTGTAAACCTCTTAGAGAGTGCTGTAAAGCACTATGAAGCAGCATATAAGTCTAAAGTGTTATTGCTAGGTTTGCAGGAGCTGGGGCAAGTAACGGGAGCTCACCCCATTACACGGTGCACGGATCTCGAACCCAGGCTGTTGGCTGTCCAGCTGACAAGCTCAGCTTATGCTGATATCTAATATGAAACTGGGTGTTACACTACACTTCATACTCCTGTGCAGAATTCAGACATAAATTAGAATTGTGCCATGATCCACCTTTTACAAAAGGAAGTCCATGTGAGCAAGGAGAGATGCTTCTACTCTTTGTTTTGTTGCTTCTGACATTTTAGGCTCATTTTCCTAATCCTTTCCTTGCTTTAGATGTGAATGGGTCAGACATGTGAACCACAAATGTGGACATCCAAGTCACATCTCTGTTATCCACAACAGCTCAAAAGTTGCTTCATTTCTGTCTTACCCTCCTTAATAGAGAAATTACTTGCAATATTCTATCTCTAAAGTGTAATTTAAATTAATGAATTACAGTAGATACAACATGTTCCATTTTTGAAAATGTTGCAGACTAGCAAGGAAAATGTCTTTGCAGCCCTCTGTAGCTATCATCAATACAAATGTGTATCTGGCAAAGTCCTGCTCAACTGAGCCCAATATGCAATAGCAGGAACTATTTTTTAACACAGAGATGCACGTTCCCATTTGAGGTTACCACCTGTTACACATGCTTATAGCAATAGCACTTAGACTTATATACCACTTCACAGTGCTTTACAGCCCTCTCTAAGCAGTTTACAGAGTCAGCATATTGCCCCCAACAATCTGGGTCCTCATTTTACCAACCTCGGAAGGATGGAAGTCTGAATCAACCTTGAGCTGATCAGGATCGAACTGCTGGCAGTTGGCAGAGTCAGACTGCAAAACTGCATTCTAACCACTGCACCACCACAGCTCTTATATTATGCCTGCTGTTGTAATTGGATCTGAATTAAAATTGTGGTGACTTAATTTTGTGTTCACATACCTGTATGTTCATATTTATGCCTTAAAAGTGAACTACTCTTCTGGAATATTTTGTCACACAAATCACATGCATACATTCCATTTTCTGTCTTTCTCATCTTCTTCGGTGGTGTAGAATCAGAATCATTCTGATCCTCTACATTTGATACTCTTTCTGAGCTAGTGTCTTTTCTTTTATCCTAAGAAATCAAGGAACAAAATTCTTAATCTGTTAAAATATAATGTTGGTAATAGGATGTAAAATAAAAAGCATAATCAATGTTTACTGCACATTGGTAACTCATTTAATCTCAACTGTGACATATCCATCAATATTTTTGAAGGCTGGAGGGCCATAAATATATGCATCTCAGAATAAGAGACGCTTATGTTCAAGATTAGCCCAATAGACAGACCACTCATTAGCATAAAGAATGCTAGTGTAAAATTTAAAAAACTAAGATGTTGTAAGAAAAAATATCTAGACTGAAAAATGATGTAGGCAGCTTCACTAAATCCTCATAAACATTCATAATATTCATGCTACAAAGATCACGAGTATGACAGGTGGTCCTCAATTAGCAACTGCCTTGTTAAACGACCATTCATAAATACAGTGATGATAAATGGTTCATAGTAAAAAAATAATTTTCCCACGAATGTGTGCAATTACACTCAAATTTCTGTGTCTGACAACAATGCACATCAGACTGATAATAATGCTAGTGTTGCTGCACTTTATCTAAACCAAGTATCTTTGCAGCCCCCATCATGTGCTTTGCTTAGCCTCTGTGTTGCTTAGCAACCATTTTGCCAAAACCAATTGTTGCTAAATAAGGACTAACTATTTTTTATCAGCTTTTTCCAATCTATTGTAAGAATTACAGTTTAACTCAAAAGTTTAGGCAAATTGCAAGTTTCAACAAACCTCTAAGCTACCACAACCTTTTGCAAATTTGAATTCATACTTACTAATCATATGCATTTTTTATAAATTCAAAATAAGAATACTCATTATGGTAGGCACAGAAGTTTGAACATATTTTCAGTCAATATGTAGTAATAATTATTTAGCAAAAAAACAACAACCCAGCACCCAAATGTTTCTTGTAGGTAGCTATGTGTCTTTCTGTTCTTGCTTTTGGATTTTTATTCTCACACTTCCTTGCAGAAGTCTTTTAGCTCAGAAGTATTCTTAAGTCTCCTTGCCTTCACTGTTTGTCTCTCCACAGACCTTTGGTAGTTTTCATGTCTGGGTTGTGAAAACATTTACCTTTTTTTCTGCAAGTAGTTTATGGTTGATTTGGAGATATATTTTGGACTGTTGTCTTGCTGAAATAATCCATTTTTAAAAACTAAATAAAATAAATATCCAACTTCTTTTTGACTTCATTCTTTTTACCAAATATGGAACATTTCGCTTCCATGATATGCTAATATTCTTCCTTCCATGTGCACAATATTTCCTATGCCACTAGCTACCACACAATTTCAAAGTACTTCTGTGCTTAACGTTTTGCAATGTGTTATTTTCTTCAAACACTTTGTCCTTTTCCACCAAAGTATCTTGCATTTAAACTGCCCAGAGGTTGCTGGGAAGAGCTACAATCTGTGAGTTAAGGAGGAGGGTGGAGGAGGAAAGTAGCTGAGCCCCTGCTGATTAGACCTTCATTGCATTTAAACTGCCCAGAGGTTTCTGGTAAGAGCTACAATCTGTGAGTTAAGAAGGAGGAGGGTGGAGGAGGAAAGTAGTTGAGCCCCTGCTGATTGGACCTCCATTGCATTTAAACTGCCCAGAGGTTGCTGGGAAGAGCTACAATCTGTGAGTTAAGAAGGAGGAGGGTGGAGGAGGAAAGTAGCTGAGCCCCTGCTGATTGGACCTCCATTGCATTTAAACTGCCCAGAGGTTGCTGGGAAGAGCTACAATCTGTGAGTTAAGAAGGAGGAGGGTGGAGGAGGAAAGTAGCTGAGCCCCTGCTGATTAGACCTTCATTGCATTTAAACTGCCCAGAGGTTGCTGGTAAGAGCTACAATCTGTGAGTTAAGAAGGAGGAGGGTGGAGGAGGAAAGTAGTTGAGCCCCTGCTGATTGGACCTCCATTGCATTTAAACTGCCCAGAGGTTGCTGGGAAGAGCTACAATCTGTGAGTTAAGAAGGAGGAGGGTGGAGGAGGAAAGTAGCTGAGCCCCTGCTGATTGGACCTCCATTGCATTTAAACTGCCCAGAGGTTGCTGGGAAGAGCTACAACCTGTGAGTTAAGAAGGAGGAGGGTGGAGGAGGAAAGTAGCTGAGCCCCTGCTGATTGGACCTCCATTGGTCCAATCATATAACTAAAAATCAAAAACAGCAGCGGTACATTCAGGGGAAGTGTGTCTGAGATTCCTTTAACCTCAGAATATCTGGCTTAGTTCAGTGCAACACTTGTTTTACAGCTGTGTTTTGCAGTACTCTTTTCAAACTTGGAAACTGTCCTATCTGTAAACGAATCACTAGTCTACAAGGACAGATTATTTATCTAGGGTCTGTAATCTGTGCTCTTCAGGCAGAAATTAGGTGTCCAGTTCAGCCCTTCTACTCTATTGAGCCTCTGCGCTATCAGCCCCCTCTACCACAAAGATCCTGCAGGAGAAGGGCAGTGTGGACAACCGTGGGATCTGGCAGGGTGAGAGCTGTGAACCATAAACACAAAGCTTTCGCTGTGTCCCTGCATAACAGATACAGTGCCCTTGCTGACCTTAATAGGGACATTAAGGAGACAGGTCAAGGTAGTTGTGATGATAACTCAAATAAGCAGGGGATCGTGGTCCAAGATGAAGAACTTGTTTTTGACAGGGAGAAGTGTGAATCAGGTATTACACATCAGTCATGCAAGAAGAGCAAGGCATCCAAAAAGAGAAGCCACCTTCTGGTTGGTGATTCAATTATAAGGGATGTAAATTTAGGAAAGGACACAGAGGTTTTGAAAGAAGTCAGGTGTCTTCCAGGTGCTACTGCCAGTAGGGACAAGAAGCGTATTTTTAAAATAGTCAAGAATGCCAGCAAGGACTGTGATGTGGATGCTATTGTACATCTTGGCACTAACGATCTGTCCCCAAAAGATGTACTCTCTGTGCAGAATGATTTCCAGAGCTTGGGGCAGGAACTTAGCAGGATAGGCTGTAAGCTTACTTTTTCAGAGGTTTTACCAGTGTATAAGGAGCAAAATGGAAAAGGCCAGCATATAGCAGAATTTAATATGTGGCTAAAGGAGTGGTGTAAAAGGGAAGGCTTTGGTTATATTAGTCACGATGTCTGTAGCTGGTCCAATGAAAAAATGTACAAAAGAGATGGTTTGCATCCATCCAAGAAAGGGACTGAGCTACTTGGCAATAAATTCACAGATTTTCTGGAGGAATATTTAAACTAAACAATGGGGACAGTGAGTTAATTGATACAGAACATCCCTGTCCCCGGCAATCTAAAAATTATAGGGTTATCAGTGCATGTAACATAGATGTGTGTGTGGACAAGAATATCAACCTTGCTGTCAAGCAAAATCAAGCTTTTAATAGCGAGTGCCACACAAAGTGCACTAACCAAACAGGTGGTAAGAAAATAGGGGAACTCAGGCACCACACAGGTTATGTAGAAAGTAAACACAGGGTCAGTCATAAAGGACTCAAATGTCTATACACCAATGCACAGAGTATGGACAGCAAACAGGGTGAACTAGAAATTCAGGTAAATGAGGGCAGATATGATATTGTTGCCATTACGGAAACATGGTGGGATGAAACCCACAAATGGAACACACAGCTAGAGGGATTTAAATTATTTAAAAGAAACAGACCAAACAAAAGAGGAGGTGGAGTTGTTTTCTATATAAGAAATAACTACATCTCTACAGAAATAGAGCACAACAATGATGAAAACTGTCTTGAATGCATTTGGGTCAATATAAAAGGGGGGGGGAATGACATTGCCATAGGTGTATACTATAGGCCGCCCAACCAAACAGAGGAAATAGATGAACTTTTTGCTAGTCAGTTAACTAAGTTATGTAGGAAGCACATCACAATAGTAATGGGGGACTTTAATTACCCTGACATCAACTGGGAGACAAACTCTGCACCAAGTGGAAGATCAAACAAATTCCTGACAAACTTAGCAGACAACTTTGTCTCCCAAAAACTAGAGAAGGGAACTAGGGGATTAGCCATATTGGATCTAATCCTCACTAACAGAGATGAAATGATAGAAGGTGTTGAAGCCACAGGAACCTTGGGGGGAAGTGATCATGCAATATTGGAATTCAACATTAGGGAAGCACAAGCAATAGAACACAGTCAAACTAGAGTCTTGGATTTTAAGAGAGCTAATTTCAATAAACTTAGAGAGAGCTTGGGAAGGATTCCATGGATGAGAATCCTCAAGGGGAAAACAACTCAAGAAGCTTGGGAAATTTTGAAAAGTGAGATTATAAAAGCCCAGTCTAGCACAATACCAACGAAGAAGAAAAACAACAGCTCTCAAAAGAAACCAGCATGGCTGCATAAAGAACTCTCTGATAAATTGAAAGACAAAAAGGACAAGTATAAAAAGTGGAAAGAGGGGCACATAACTAAGGCAGAATATCAGCAAATAGCCCGAGCCTGCAAAGATGGAGTGAGGAAAGCTAAGGCTCAAAATGAACTAAGGCTTGCGACAAAAGTCAAAAATAATAAAAAAAGCTTCTTTCAACATGTAAAAAACAAGAAAAAAGTGACGGAAATGATTGGTCCATTAGTGGGGGAAAGTAGCAAGAAAGTGACAAGCAACAGGGAGAAAGCAGAACTATTTAACTCGTTTTTTGCATCTGTCTTTACACAAAGGGAAAAAACAGACCAACCTATCAAAAATAGTACCATAAAAAATAGATTAGAAACACAAGTTAAGATAGGCAAGAAAATCGTAAGTGAGCACCTGTCCACCCTAGATGAGTTCAAATCACCAGGACCAGATGGATTACACCCCAAGGTTCTGAAGGAACTGGCAGATGTGATCTCAGAACCACTGAACAATATTTTTCAAAGATCCTGAAGCACTGGGGAACTACCAGAGGACTGGAAGAGAGCTGATGTAGTTCCCATCTTCAAGAAAGGGAAAAAATAGATCTTAATAATAATAATAATAATAAAGTTGTTATTCCTAACAAAAATAATTCTGGCTTAAAATCTATTTGTTTTTTAGTCATTTTCTCCAACCATAAGTGTATTTTTGACGAAACTCTTTTAGCTTTAGGGCATGTCCACCAGATATGGTAATAGGTACCTGGCTTTTGTTTCCATTTCCAACACTTTGAAGTATTTTTAAACATTTTTGCTAATCTCACTGGTGTTAAATGCCATCTGTAAAACATTTTATATACATTTTAATAATAATAATAAAGTTGGAAGCGACCTTGGAGGTCATCGAGTCCAACCCCCTGCTCAGGCAGGAAACCCTACACCATTTCGGACAAATGGCTGTCCAGTCTCTTCTTAAAAATTTCCAGTGTTGGAGCATTCACTGCTTCTGGAGGCAGGTTGTTCCACTGGTTAATTGTTCTAACTGTCAGGAAATTTCTCCTTAGTTCTAGGTTGCTTCTCTCCTTGAGTAGTTTCTATCCGTTGCTTCTTGTCCTGCCTTCAGGTGCTTTGGAGAATAGCTTGACTCCCTCTTCTTTGTGGCAGCCCCTGAGATATTGGAACACTGCTATCATGTCCCCCCTTGTCCTTCTCTTCATTAAACTAGACATACCCAATTCCAGCAACCGTTCCGTATATGTTTTAGCCTCCAGTCCCCTAATCATCTTTGTTGCTCTTTTCTGTACTCTTTCTAGAGTCTCAACATCTTTTTTACATCGTGGTGACCAAAACTGGATGCAGTATTCCAAGTGTGGCCTTACCAAGGCCACACTTGGAATACCAGAGAGCAATGGAAATACAGTCATCTGGGTCGTGACGAACCTGTTTTCCAAACAAGTACATTTCATCCCTTGCTCAAAAATCCCTACAGCAAAAACACTAGCGAAATTGTTTGTTCAACACATCTACCGCTTACATGGAGCCCCACAGCACATCATATCAGATAGAGGAGTGCAATTCACATCGGAGTTCTGGAAAGAGTTTCTGACGCTGTTAGGGACCACTCAGGGACTGTCATCTAGTCATCATCCGCAAATGAATGGTGGGACTGAACGGTCGAACTCAGTATTGGAACAATATCTTAGATGTTTTATTAATTACCAACAGACAAATTGGACCGACCTACTGCCATTCACTGAGGTCGCTTACAACAACGCCGTTCACTCCAGCACGGGCTACACTCCATTCCAAGTAGCCACTGGGCAGAGTTTAACCCGATGCCAGAACTTTCCCCTGCAGAACCTGCCATCCCTTCGCTAAAGGAGTGGATTGCACAATTAAAGAACACCTGGCCAGTAGTTAGGAAAGCACTGGATGAGGCTAGAGAAGCATATAAAACTCAGGCAGACAAAAAGAGGGTTGAGCCAAAACCCTTCACTATAGGGGAGATGGTCTACCTGTCTACTAAGTACCTAAAATCCCTACAACCATCTAAACAGCTTGGACCCAAATATGTAGGACCGTTCCCCATTGTTAGAATTATAAACCCAGTAACAGTGGAATTAGGACTTCCAAAATCCCTCAGGCAAATCCACCCAATTTTCCACTGCAGCCTTTTAAAGCGCGAGCAACAGTCACCATTAAGACCAGCTGTTGCTCCACCCCCTCCTCCCATTATGGTTGAAGGGGAACAACATTTTGAAATCAAAGAAATTCTGGACTCCAGGAAATACCATGGCTCCACTCAATATCTAGTAGCATGGAAACACCTCCCATCCTCCCAAAATGAGTGGGTCCACAAACGCCATATTAAAGCCCCTAAATTGCTAAGAAAGTTCCACACCAAATACCCAAACAAACCTGATTAACCTATACATATATTTCTCTCTATGTCTCCACAGGTGGATCTCTTTTTTTTTTAAGGGAGGCAGGATGTCAGAACCCATATTGTAAGGGGACCCCTTTCTCTCTTTAAACTCAAACTCTGTTCTCTCTATACTTCTGGGTTCTGCCATACTCCTGGAGGGGAGGGGGGAAAGCACTGTGGGCTATTGCTTTATTTTCCTCTGTTGCTACATTGTAACACTTTGCTGTTTCTGCATACATCCTCTGTGAACTATCTCTCCCATTGATGTCAGCTAGAAAAGGGGGGAGGAGAAAGGAATGTGCCTCCGGCAAATGGTTTATCTCCGCGCTCGGAAGGAAAGGTGTGAAGAGCCGACAAAACATCGCTGCAACCCTGAGACAGCCCAGCGTTATCTCCTCTTTCCCACAACGGATTTAACACCTGGGGATTGGCCCATTTGAACTGACCGGATGAACTATGGGGTGGGGTTTTGCTTGGGACACTTTTAACCTATTGATCTGAGCGGGAAACCCTCAGATCCTGTCTATTATGCCTGCTGTCAGCTTCTCCTAATAAAAGTTCCTTTTGGAAGAAACTGCTTCCACGAGTTCTGCTTTCTTAGGATGAGGTTTTGAAGTGGGCCCTGACATCATGATCATTATTATTGTTATTGTTATTGTTATTGTTATTGTTATTGTTATTGTTATTGTTATTGTTATTGTTATTGTTATTGTTATTGTTATTGTTATTGTTATTATGGATCATCGCACAGTCAGCCAGATGTTTAGACTGGATTTGGCATTTTGTCTACCTATCGAGTCCTTACCAAGGACCTGGGATAGGCAGATGTGGATGTTTGATGTTATTACAGATATCGTCGCAGGATGGAAGCAGTTCCTAGTAAGGCCGCCTTTTGCAATTGACTAATGGCGAATTTGTCAATGCCAATGGTGTTCAAGTGGTGCTCCAGTTGTTTTCGGATTGCACCCAAGGCGGCTATTACTATTGGTACTACCCTTGCTTGCTTTTGCCACAGTCTTTCTATTTCTATTTGTAGGTCTTTGTATTTTGTTATCTTCTCCAGCTCTTTCTCGTCTATTCTGCTGTCTCCAGGCACTGCCACATCCACTATCCAGACTTTTTTGTCTTTCTTATCGACAATTGTTAAGTCCGGGGTGTTATGTTGCAAGTGCTTGTCTGTTTGAATTCTGAAGTCCCAGAGCAGTTTAACTTTATCATTTTCTATGACTTTCTCTATTTTATGATCCCACCAGTTCTTGCTTACAGGCAAATGATATTTCTTGCAGATCTTCCAATGCACCATTGTTGCTACTTTGTCATGCCGCTGCTTGTAGTCAGTCTGTGCGATCTTCTTGCAGCAGCTTACCAGGTGGTCCACTGTTTCTTCAGCGTCTTTGCATAGGCGGCACTTACTGTCTGTTGCTGTCTTCTCAATTTTGACTTTATATGCATTTGTCCTTAAGGCTTGGTCTTGTGCAGCCAGAATTAGTCCCTCGGTCTCTTTCTTCAACTTTCCTGCTCTTAGCCATTGCCAGGTCTTGTTATTATCTGCTTTCCCAGCTATTTTTTTTTATGTACTGGCCATGTAGTGCTTTGTCTTCCCATGCCTGTATTCTGTTCTTCATTTGGTCTTTCTTGTAGGCCAGTTTGGTCTCTTCAGTAGTCAGTAAGCCTTCCTGATATACTAATTTCAGTGCATCTTCATCACTGTCCTTCAGATATTCTTCCAAAGCCATTTTTTCTTCTTCAACCATCTGATGTACTTGCAGCATTCCACGCCCACCTATTTGCCTTGGTAGATAAAGTCTGTCAATGTCACTGCGTGGATGAAGGGCATGATTCATTGTCATTATTTTTCTGGTCTTCCTATCCATTGCTTTTAGTTCTGCTTGAGTCCAGTCCACTATTCCAGCTGTGTATCTAATGACTGGAATTGCCCAGGTGTTGATTGCCTTCACGGTATTTCCTCCATTGAGTTTGGACTTTAAGATCTTCTTCACTCTCTTGAAGTATTCACCTCTAATCTTTTTCTTGACTTCAGTGTGCTTGATGTTGTCAGCTTGAAGGATACCCAAGTATTTGTAGTAATCTTCCTCATCCAAACTCTTAATGTTATTTTCGTGGGGCATCTTGATTCCTTCAGTTTTCACTATTTTTCCTTGTTTGATAGTAAGTGTGGCACATTTGTCCAAGCCAAACTCCATTGCAATATCTTGGCTATATATACGGACAGTGTTGAGCAGCGATTCTATTTCAGATGTTGTTTTCCCATACAGTTTCAGATCATCCATGTAAAGGAGGTGGGATAGCTTGGCAGATGTTTTTGATGTTTGATAGCCATGTCCTGAGTTATTCAGTATTGTTGACAGAGGAAACAGTGCAATAACAAATAGTAATGGTGATAATGAATCTCCTTGAAATATTCCTCTCTTGATGTTAACCTCTCCCAGTCTCTCACCATTGATCTGCAACTGTGTCTTCCATTGTGCCATCGATCTTTGCACACATTTTCTGATGTTTCTACTGACTCCTGTTATTTCTAGGCACTTGATTATCCAGTCATGTGGCAGAGAGTCAAATGCCTTTTTGTAGTCAATCCATGCCACATTCAGGTTGGTCTTCCTTTTCTTGCAGTTTTCCAAGATCATTTTGTCTATTAGGAGTTGATCTTTTGTTCCTCTGCTATTGGGGCGGTTTCCTTTCTGCTCCGGTGGAAAGATATTGTTTTCAACTAGATGCTGTTGTACTGCATCAGCTACCACACCAGTTAGCAATTTGAAAGTTGTTGGTAAGCAGGTAATTGGCCTGTAGTTGCCTGGTGTTGCCCCTTTTGCTGGATTTTTCATTATTTGGTAGGTTTTCCCAGTTGTTAGCCACTTTTCAATTTCTCCTCCTTGTAGTATATTGTTGAACTGCTTGGAAATGAATGGGTATAGAACAGTTAGATGTTTCAACCAAAACCCATGCAGTTCATCTTCACCTGGTGCTGACCAATTTTTGATCTTCCTTGCTCTTTTTTCTACCATTTTTGTTGTTATTACTAGTTCTTTCATTTCACCTTTTGTTTTATTTGCATCCACCTCTTTTAACCAAGCCGCATCCTTGTTGTATTTCTTTGGGTTATCCCATATCTGCTTCCAGAACTGCATTGTTTCTTCCTTGTCAGGTACTGACTGATTCATTGCAGTTTCTCCATTGATGGATTGGTAGAAACGTTTCTGATTGGATTGAAATTGGAGGTTCTGCCTATAATTTGCAATTCGAGCTTCGTATCTACTGATTTTCCTGGCTATAGCTGCTATTTGCTGCTTTATTATTTCCAGTGCTTCCTTGATCTTCCTTGTTTCTAAGTGGTATTTCTTGATTAGGTATTCTTTGGTCTTCTCGTTCTTCAGCTTCTTTTCTTTCATCTGTTCTAGCTTGCTTGCATGTGATCTTAATTTGCTGGTCTTATTTTCTAGCCTAACCTTCCATTTTTGTGGTGCATTATTTGTTTGTTTTTCTTCTTTGTTGATTTTGCATCCCAGGTATTCAGTTATAACCGCAGCTGTGCTGTACATTAGTTGGTTTGTTTCTTGCAGTGAATTGGTGCTTATACTTGATATTGCAGTATTTGCATCTTTTAATGCTTGTGCTAGCTGTTTCTTTGGAACAAGCTTCAATGCAGGCAGCCTTATTCTGTTGTTTTTGTGCTGTTCTAGATGCTCAGTTATTCTTTGTTTCAATTCTTTTATTTCTTTAGTTAGAGGGCTTTATTCTTCCTGAGGAAGAGGCGCCTGGTTTCCAAATGAGAACAGTTGTATATCTCTGCTGGATTCCTTCACTGCCAACTCCCCCTGGTTTGCCTCTACATTCTGAATTACTTCTGGCAAGGCTTTGATTTTTTTGCCCTGGGTAAACCTTTGCAGTTCGTCCAATTCTGTTTCTGTGAATATTTTATTTCGTATTATAAATCGGCATTGATCTGCTAGTCTCTGTTCTGTTATTTCTGATTCTGGATGTTGTTCTTTCCAGAACTGGTGCATTCATTTTAGATATCCTCTTCTTGTTGGACTTGATCTGTAATAACAGATCATTATTTCTTTGTTTTCAATCACTGTGTATTTGCGACGGATAAACACCTTTTCTTCCAGTAGTTCTGCAGCTGCTGGCCCTGGTTGCTCAGCCAACAGTCCTGAGTCCTGTAACCCATTTTTCACCAGATATCCAGGAACTCCAACATCTAGCGCGGACCTTGTTAACCCGGGCGACATCCGAGCCAGTATGGCATTCTGAAATTTACATCTCACCATATTTTTTATGGGAGAGACACTCTTTGTCTGACTCCTCTGATGAGACCTGTCCAGTATGGTTGAACCTTTGGCATAGCTCTCATCTTCCTCAGAGTACACAAGCCCCACAACCACGTCAAGGTAGTGCCTCACTGGGGGATTATTATTATTATTATTATGCATAGTTGTGGCCAAACAGATCAGTTTTTGTTTCATCAGTTCAAAGCACTTTGTTCCAAAATGTTTCAGGCTTATCAATGTTTTCTTTTGCATACTTTTAACAATGATCTGGGTTTTGAAGTTTCCTTCTGACTATTCCCCCATGGAGTTCACTATTGTATAAGCAACACTACACTGTGGACAACTATCAATTAAACTTCAGAAGTTTGTCTGCAATGATCTTTCAGTTGTTTTGTAGTTTGGGGTGAATTATAACCAAGTCTTCTAGATCTTACCTTGATTTCAACCGTTCCAAATAATGTCAATTTCTTAGCAATATTTCACACTGAGAACTGCTAGCTGCAAGTGGTTAGAGATTTTTATAGCCTTCCCCTGCTTTCTTAGAATGAATTATCTCCATTTTCAAATGCTCAGAAGATGCTAAGAAGAACCCATGATTGCTTGAAAAGGGACAGAACAACAATCACAACCTAAGAAGTCAGAAGTGTCAGAGTAAATTTTACCTGTAGAATCATCTTCTCCTGGCTAATCATAGGCCTGTGTCAATCACCTTTTTGGGCCTTATTAACAACTTTTACAAACAAAGAAAAAGTAGAACTGAATCAGCCAGAAGTGTGTTCAAACTTCTGCATCTGCCATATTCACTGCTTTTTTTTATTTTGAATGTTTAAACAATTGCACATAAATACTAAGTATGTATTCAAATTTTTGGAAATATATATTTATGCCATATTTATTTATTTTATTAAACTTGTATGCTGCCCATCTTGCCTAGAGGTGACTCTAGGCGGCTTATAGACATTCAATTAAAATGCACCATAAAACATTAAAATGAATAAGGATCATAAATTTAAATTTTAATTAAAAGGTTGTAAAAATATTAAGGTTGTGTCAGCTTCTGTTCATTAAGGGATTCATTCAAACAATTTGATCAAACATACAATTTGATCATATACATGTGTATCAAATTATTTACTATGTCTCTCATAAATTTATTTATAATGTTCCTATGCAAATTCATATTCAACTACTACTGTAGATTTTTTAAAGTGATTTAATTCTCTCCTATGGAAGAATATTTTAATACAGGGATCAGCAGCCTGTGACTCCAGTCTGCATGCACTTCTGAATCCTTTTTCTTTGCCCCTCAAAGCTGTTCTGATCATGAATTCTGAGAGTTTAAAGCAATTTCTTGGCAGTTTGAGGTTGGGGGGAAATGTAATTCATGCCCTAGAGCAGGGCTTTTCAATCTTTTCACCCATTGTACCACTTTTAGGATATGGCAACATCCGAGTACCACCAGTCGCCTAGCAAGGTGTCAAAAACTTGATGACCAAAAAAAAGGGAAAAAAGTGATAAAGTGCAGGTAGTCCTCGACTTACAATAGTTCGCTTAGTGACTGTTCGAAGTTACAATGGCCCTGAAAAAAGTGCCCCCCAAGCCACAGCCGAGCAAGACACCTGCCTGCCCGCCCGGCGGCGCTCTTCCTCCTGTCCGAGGTTTTCATTGTTGTGAGCATTTCTGTTGAGGATTGGCAGTGGGGGTGGGGTGGGGGTGTTTGGTTTTTACTCCCCCCGTCTGCTGGGTGGTTGCAGCAGGTTTTGGTCACTTCACGTGACCCTGGGACACTGTGACCGTCATAAATATGAATCAGTTGCCAAGCATCTGAATGTAAATCACAAGACCCTGGAGATGCTGCAACATTTCAGCTGATCGGCGCTTCTTCTGGGCTCAGCAGAAGCGCCAGGATCAGCGCCGAGCTCCAGCTGGATCCTGGCGCTGATCCTGGCGCTTCCGCTGAGCCCTGACAACCCTGCAGCTCCAGCCGTCTCTCGCTCAGGCTTGTGCAGTGCTGCCACCGGTTCAGCTCATTCCCCTCCCCCGCTACCACTTTTCTAGGATGGTCGCGTACCACCTGCCAGGTGCCAATGTACCACAGGTGGTACCCGTACCACTGGTTGAAAAGCCCTGCCCTAGAGTACATCACAATTTAAAAAAACAAATAATCTCAGAACTCTTTCATAAGGAGATTTGTCATATGTGATGTGACTTCACCCACTTTGTGACTGTTGGACTTAAAAAAAAAGTTAGGCGAGGCCCTTGGTCAGCTCAACATTGTCAGACTCTCTTCTAACAATATCAACAAGCTTAAAAAAACTTTGTAATAGTTTTTGAAGTAATGTGACCACAGCAATTTACAAACTGAATTTTCCTTAATAAATAACTTTACATTTAGATTTATATTAGCTACATAGACTGTCAATAGACTGTCGAAAAGAGCATATGAAAATGATAAAGACATCATGAAAAACAAAAATAAAGAGTGATAAGCTATTAGAGGAGAACAGCAATTTTGAGATTAATCTATCAAATTGCTTTGCTCTATTGCAAGATTTGGAAGAGATGAACATTATGGACCAAAATGAACAAATAGTCAAAAACATCCTTGAATCTACTACATCTATAGCACCACTGGAAAAAAACTTTGTATAGTCAAAAATCTCTGATGAAACTATTGATTTAATGAAAAAACGATGGACAATGAAGAATACCGGAAGTTTCACTAATAAACTGGAGTACGTTGAACTTTGCAAGATCATAAGAAAACGTATCGAAGAAGAAATGCATCCGTTTAATGTGAAGCTTGTGAAAAAGGCAATTGAAGAAAACAAAGGGATTAATAGAGCAAAATGCAAGCTTATAAACACAAGAAAGAAGGTTTTTGCATTAAAATGTGAAGATGGCTCTGTGTATAGAACAAGACAGGAAATGTTAGAAATAATTGGAAAATTCTATTCAGAGCTATACAAAGATCAAGATCACTCAAAAGTAACAACACCCATGAAAGAGGATATGCCAGATATCCTAGTGAAGTATCACATGCCATAAAATCAATGAAAAATGGCAAAGCTGTGAGAGAGCAGCGTTTGGGCACTTGGGAAAAACAGCTTTGGGAATTGAAAAAAAAAACCAGTTAATTTTTTATTGACTATTCAACTCCTGGAATACTGAGGGAGCCTGAAAACATTTCTATTTTTGATTATTACTATTATAACTACGCTATTTTCTATTTTGGAGAGGCCTTTCTTCTTTATTTTTTATTTTTTGATGTGAAAAACAAAAAATCTATTAACTTGGAAAGAAAGACCTTATAGCCTGCTGAGGACATCTTGTGACAAAAAGTGTTACTGCAACTGTATATTTTTTTCATTGCTGGAGGATGGCTCTAACCTTCAAAGGATGATAAGAGTAAGATAACTGAAACAGCTGTGGTGATTTGGTCTACTAAGAATTGGAGGTGAATATTTGTTGACTTTTACGAAATATAGCCTTCACTAAAAGATTAAAAGATCCTTTCACCACTGACATGGAGGTACTTAATACACAGCTGGATTATGAGCTTATACTGGAAAAAATCTTGGAAGCCACAGAGGATATGAACTGTTACTTCCAAATTTTGACGGATCAGGTTATAGGTCGAAGAACAGTGGAGAAGGAGCAGAGTGGCGCTAAAGAGACTAGTGAGCAATATATACAACCTAAAGAGAAACCATACCTACAACTCAACTATGAAATTATACCGGGAGAAATTGTGGAAACTAAGGAACAAATCAACTTTATACAACCCCAAATACAATTTATGGAGAAGCTTGATGATCAAAGAATAACTTTAACTGAGATGCCTGAAGCGTCAACACCAATAGAGACTGACACCCAGATACAAGTTATTGAAAATTGTGATAATGTGGATAAACAACTAGTAACTACAACATGGAATAAAATGGCTTCCACCATCCAAAGGCTACTAGAAGAAAGGGAAGAGAACTTTGACCAATCTGAAGCGTTGAGAAATACTGACTTTCTAATATTGTGGTTTGATGATGCAGGAACTTTATTATGGAAACCGGTGTGGCACAGAAAGAAACCTAGAGTTAGATTTAAAAATGTGTTTTAAAATTTCATTTAATGGGTTAAAAAGGTTTTTGAGATTTTGACTGATTTAATAACTAACGGAGTACGTGAATTCTGTAAGAGGATATCCTTTGTAATAATATTTTGTTTTAGATATGATAATTATTTGGAGAGGTAAACTTTATCTACTGGGCTAAAAAGACTTTTTATAGACATAGATGAACTGATAGAATATATATTTAAAACAGATAGAAATGTATCTATTGGACTGATATTTTTATTTTAAATAAGATAATTATTTTGTAATAGAAGAAGAATAAGAGGGATTGGTGACAAGAGAAGAAATGGTATTAATGAAGAAGACATAAGAATGTTATTGTGGGAATAATATACTCATTTCAGATATAATTATTATGTTAAAAAGGGAAATGAAGGACACCCGAAGTGTTAATAATATGTTTATTTAAGGCTAATTGGAATATGGTAACTGTAAATTAGTAAAGCCTAAAAACAGGATTGGGATTTTTATAATTGAAATGTGATTGATGTTTGATAGGATTGTTTGAAGTTTATTTAGAAATGTATTAATTTGAATATGTAATACTATATGAGGGAATTAGAGAGGGAATTTTCAATGAATCAATTTGAGCTATATATCTGTGATTTTTCTTTTGGATGTTTGATATACCCATCTCCACGATGTTTCCTAAGCACTTTGATGTAATTTTCCCACCCCCATAAAAATCCAATAAAATATATTTTTTTTAAAAAAAAAAAGATGCCTCAGAGAAGAAAAAATACCCAATGCATGGAAAAATGCTAAAGTGATTCTTATACATAAGAATGGGGCACAAGGTGATTTAAAGAACTATCGCCCAATAAGCCTTCTTTCAGTCATCTACAAGGTTTTCACCAAGATAATAGCAAAAAGAATATTGAGAACATTAAATGATTCACAGCCAAAGGATGAGGCAGGGTTCAGAAGTGGCTACAGCACAATGGATCACATCCAGGTTGTTCATCAAATCATTGAAAGGCACAAGTACACCATGCCTCTGTGCATGGCTTTCATTGACTACGAAAAGGCGTTTGACTCAGTATTCCAGCAAGCAATAATTAATGCATTGTTCATCCAAGGCGTAGACACTGCTTACATAAACTTACTACAATCAATATATGAAAAAACAATGGCAACAATGTGCCTTAATGGTCTTAAAGTGGAAATCAACATAGAACGAAGTGTATGACAAAGTGATACAATATCACCTATCCTTTTCTCAGCCTGCCTTGAAGAAGTATTTTGCAAACTAGACTGGGCAAAATATGGAATAAAAATCAATGGCACCTATTTAAATCACTTAAGATTTGCAGATGATGTTGTTATCTTCTCACAAGACGCAGAAGAGCTACAAAGACACATACAAGAGCTGCACAAAGCAGGAGAACCATTTGGCTGAAAAATAAGCCTGAAAAAGAGCCAGGTTATGTTTAATAAATTCACCAAAGAAAGAAACATTTTTATATCTGGAGAAGAACTAGACGTAGTAGACCACTACATATACCTTGGCCAATGGATCTCAATGGAAGGTGGTACAATAAAGGAAATTGAATAGCGTGTTAAATGTGGCTGGCAGGCATTCGACAAGCTAAGTGTAATTTTCAAGGGGTCTATGACGACTCACTGCAGCCAAGTAGGCGTGACTGGATAGGTGTGGCCATCTGAGTGCCACCAGGAGGACGTGGGTGAGTGGGCATGGCAAGGTCGACGCGAAGGATTAGGTGCAGCCCACTCGGGGCGGCTGACTTGGGGCGGCTGACTTGGAGTGGGTGGGTGGGCATGGCCAAGTGGACGCAACCACGTCGGTGTGGCTGGCTAGGGGGTGCCAGGTGGGCGTAGCCAGGTGGGCACAGAACAAGTCACCGCGGGCAACTGGACGTGGAGCCAACTCGACACCCAACCAAAATTAAAATCACCCAGAGACGTGCTGGCAAACAGGAAGCAGGGAAGTGGCAAAATTTGAAAGGCAAAGGGTGGATTCCCCCCCTCCCTTTAGAGAAACACTCCTTTTTTCTTGCTGCTTCATGAGCAGAGATTTCTCTGAATGGATGCCCCCCACCCCATTTGGTGAAACAGAGTGTTTTTCTTGCTGCTTCCTGAGCAGTGATTTCTCTACTATGTTTGGGGGGGCTGGTTCACAACATGGAGCACGTGAGGATGATCAGTGCTGGATGTAACTTCTACATTTCTTTAGAGTTATAAATCCAGAAATCTCACTGAATCAAGGAAGGGATTCATCATTCCCCATTTGGTTAAATCCACAGAAATGGGGAAGGGGAGGGTGGAAATGGAGGAGAAGGAGGAGATAAACAGAACAAGGGGAGGGTGGATATTTTATATTTTCAGTAGTTTGACATAGATTTTGCTGTGACTCTTCCCCCCTCCCAAAAAAACCCCCCTAACAATTTGATTTTGGATACCACCGTCCATCTGTACGTTCTGGTATTATTGTTGCAATATGAGGCAAATTAGTTTTACAGTTATATATCGTGTGTTATGCTTTATCCGGGTACTAAAGTTTTAGATTATCACAATGCATTTAATAAAAGGCAATATTTTTTCCTGGTTCTTATTCCAGCCATTTATTTCTCTTGCCCTGCTTCCACAGGTAGTGTTGGGAAAGTCACAGTGCCTAGGAGATGTACCAGTTTGTTCTGATTTCCTGACTTTATTGGTGTATGTCTTCCTATGCATATCATTCCTTTGGACCTATCAGGCAAGAGATACTTATCTGGCCATCCTGCCAAGATTACAAGCAAGAGTAGCATAAGAACATAAATCATAAGAATATGAAAAAACACAGTGATAGCCCAAGCCTTGTCCTATCCTGCATTCTAAGAGACTGGACAGTCACTTATCTTAAATGGTATAGGGTCTCCTGCTGGAGCAGGGGGTTGGACTAGAACAGGGCTTTTCAACCTTTTCACCCATTGTACCACTTTTAGGATATGGCAATATCCGAGTACCACCAGTCGCCTAGCAAGGTGTTAAAAACATGATGACCCCCCCCCCAAAAAAGGAAAAAAGTGATAAAGTACAGGTGGTCCTCAACTTACAACAGTTCACTTAGTGACTGTTCGAAGTTACAACGGCACTGAAAAAAGTGACTTATGACCATTTTTCACACTTATGACCATTTCAGCATTCCCAGGGTCATGTGATTTACATTAGGATGCTTGGCAACTGATTCATATTTATGATGGCTGCAGTGTCTCAAGGTCATGTGATCCCCTTTTGCAACCTTTTGACAAGCAAAGTCAATGGGGAAACCAGATTCACTTAACAACCTTTTATATCAGTGGTGTCAAACTCAATTTCATTGAGGGCCGCATTAGCATTGTGGTTACCGTGGGGGGGGGGTTTTCCTTTCTTCCTTTTTCCCTCCCTCCCTGCCTCCCTCCTTCTCCTTCTCCTTCTCCTTCTCCTTCTCCTTCTCCTTCTCCTTCTCCTTCTCCTTCTCCTTCTCATTCTCATTCTCATTCTTTCTCATTCTTTCTCATTCTCATTCTCATTCCCATTTCCTTCCTTCCTTCCTCCCCTCCTTCTTTCCCTCCTTCTCATTCCCATCTCCTTCCTTCCTTCCTGTGCTGATCCTGGCGCTTCTGCTGAGCCCTGACAGCTGATCAGCGCTTCTGCAGGGCTGTCAGGGCTCAGCAGAAGCGCCAGGATCAGCGCCAGGCTCCAGCTGATCGGTGCTTCTGGGCGGCTCAGCAGAAGCGCCAGGATCAGCGCCAGGCTCCAGCTGATCGGCACTTCTGGGTGGCTCGGCAGAAGCGCCAGGATCAGCACTGGGATCCAGCTGATCGGCGCTTCTGGGGGACTCAGCAGAAGTGCTGATCAGCTGTAGCTGCGCACACTGATCCTGGGCTCCTGCCGAGCCCCCATAGCCCTGCAGAAGCGCACGCCGATCCTGGGGCTCCTGCCCAGCTCACTCGCTCGTCCTTCCCAAAAAACAGGCTGCTCGCTCACTCGCCCTTCTGTCCCAGCCTACATACGTCCTTGTTACTTCACAAAGACAACCCCTCTTTTAACAGTAGGCTGGAAAAACCAACCCTTTTATTTGATATATAGTTCTGATAATTTTCCCACAAAACAAAAGCAACAGAACACTTTTCCAACGGATAGTTGGTTCAAAAGCAAAACAGAGCACGAGTCAAACAAGAAATAATTCACAGGCAAAACAAACAGACCATGATCCCTTGACACTGAAGTTCTTTGCAAACGGTTGCCTTCAGCAACCAGCACCGCCCACACCTTCCCTTTTTATTAAGCAGCCCCAAGGCATGGCTTCTCAATGCCTTCTCCTCCTCCCTTGGAGTTGCCGCCTTGCCTCCCTTTGTCCTGCTCTAGTTAGCTGCCTTCGTTGGGTCTTCCAGCTGTGAGTCCTCAGAGTCTGACTCATCTTCCCCACACAGCTGAGTCTCATCCTGAGCACGATTGGAGGGGCCAGGCTCTTCATCAGATTGTGAGTCCTGTAACTCATCAGAGCCTTCCTTTGACTCTGATGGCTCTCCAAACCCCTCCTCCTCCTCCTCTGATTCCCCGGACTCAGCTGCTGGGTCCACTGGCTGGCACGGACTCACAACACTTTCCCCCGAAAACAGGCCACTCGCTCGCTCACCCTTCCCCCGAAAACAGGCCGCTCGCTCACTCGCCTTTCCCCCGAAAACAGGCCGCTCGCTCGCTCGCTCGCCTTTCCCCCCGAAAACAGGCCGCTCGCTCACCCTTCCCCCCAAAACAGGCCGCTCACTCGCTCGCTCACCCGTCTCTTCCAAGGTCACCCCATCTCTTCCAAGGCCGCACGCTCACTCACTCACTCGCTCACCCCCATCTCTTCCAAGGCCGCATGCTCGGTCGCTCGCTCATCCCCGTCTCTTCCAAGGCCGCATGCTCGCTCGCTTGCTCACCCTCATCTCTTCCAAGGCTGCACACTCGCTCGCTCGCTCACCCCATCTCTTCCAAGGCCGCATGCTCACTCACTCACTCTCACTCACCCTTCCCCCGAAAACAGGCTGCTTGCTCTGTCTCTCCTCACTGCTTTGCTAAGAAAAACCTCTTCGCTTCTCGCTCTTTCTCTCCCTCTCCTGCCAAAACCTGCCCCTTTTATACCTTCTCTTTTCTCCACCCTCCTCCTCCTTTTCTCTTCCGGGTGTGCCGGAAGCTCCAATTACCATGTTGCCAAGTGCGCTGATCCTGGGGCTTCTGCCAAGCTCTGCAGCTCCAGCTGATCTCCTCCAGGTCTGTGCGGTGCCGCTTTAGCTGGTTCCCTCCCCCGCCACACTTGGCTAGGAGTCGTGTACCACCTGCCAGGTGCTAAAGTACCACTAGTGGTACGCATACCACCGGTTGAAAAGCCCTGGACTAGAAGACCTCCAAGGTCCCTTCCAGCTCTATTCTGATTGATTGATAAAGTGAGAACTTGATATCTATGAGAAGGCCACCCCACTAGATGGCTGAATGTTTAACCATCCTTACTAACAAATATAGATAAACAAAACCTATCTTACGTGATGTTGGCTAGTTCCTTTTATGGCTGTTTGCTGATGGTATTTGCCACATTTTTGTTACCAGATTTTATTGTCTAACCATGCACAGTATGTGAAGAAGTACTTGGTTATGAGGTTTTTTGGGGTGGGCAGGGGAAGAAAGAATCTACCTTAATTCTTTTTAATCATATGAACTCAATTCCAGAAATAGTAAAGAGTTATCTATCTGCTGTCTCCTACATACCATACATTTTTATATTCCCATTGTTTGCCATTTTTCTAAACTGTCATTTCTGTCCAAGTTTCTGTCATTTTCAGTTAGGCAAGTTGCTTCAGCTTCTCGGTCATTTTTCCTGTCCTTTATAAAGTTTCAGTATATAGGCAATATTATTTATCAGGTGTTGGCCATTGGAGCATGACCTAGCACCCCAATGTCAAATCTCAAAGTAACAGTTTGGGGGGATATATCTTAAGTTTCTTAAAATTCACTACTGGGAATTTTGTGGAAGATTAGAATATATGCTTTCAGTGAGAAAGTCACAGAAACCTGTGCCTGGCGATGGGTCATTTACAAGGATGTAGGCCTAATTTTCTGCAGTTGTTAGACTTGCCCTGTATGCATTTTTTTCTCATCCCTGGCGAGAGGCAAACCCAGTGTCTTGCAACCTTGGTCATTTTAAGATGTGTGACCTGCAAAACCCAGAATTCTGGCTGAGGAATTCTGACAGTGGTCATCAGCACATCTTAAAGGGGGCAAGGTTGAGAAACACAGGACTAAACATCCAACTACTACACTGGCTCAGCAACTTGGAAAACAGGATGTTCCAGGACCAGATAATGTTTACAGTACTGTAGTAATTGAAATGCAGTACTCAAATGGATCAAGGCAAAATCTATCCATTTCTGCTATTGTCCTGCTGTATGTGCACCTGCCATAAATACTAAATACAAAAGGAAGAAAGTATGCATATTAAATCTGGGTAATGGATCCAGCTCCATTCTCTCGGTTTTCACAGTGCTCAGGCATACACACACACATAACACACACACTTAAGTTATTGGACAGTATATAAATATGGTATACTAACTACATTTATCAAAAGAGATCATCCTCACTACCAGAAGGAATATGGACATTCACATTGAGAGAAGAAGACTTACATGCCTGTAAAATAGCTACAACCACCACCACCACCGGTGCCAAAGATTCTACTGTGCAACCAGGTAAAATGCTCTTCTATAGTATTTAATATGTACAGCTACACAGTACTGTGGATTGAGTTACACAGTAGTGCTCTGAAGAGTGTTAAACATGCAAATATAATATCTATAGGCAACTCTTCAAAATAGCCATGCGTTCTGGTTGCATATGGTAGTCTCAAAAAGTAGCCATCATAAATACATTCCAGCTGCCAAGCTTCTGGATTTTGATGATGTGACGACATGGATGCTGCAATGGTCATAACTGTGAAAAATGTAGTGTTGTTTGAAGGGTCATTCAATGAATGGTTTAAGTCAAGGACTACTATACCATCTCCTTCATGGATTACTGCCTTGTCGTGGTGAAGGGGCTTGTGTAACTCAATGAAGCTATGAGCTATGCCGTGCAGGGCCACCCAAGACGGACAGGTCATAGCAGAGAGTTCTGACAAAATGTGATCCACTGGAGAAGGAAATGGCAACCCACTCCAGTATCTTTGCTATGAAAACCCCATGGACAGTACCAAAAGGCAAAAAGATATGACGCTGGAAGATGAGCCCCTCAGGTCGGAAGGTGTCCAATATGCTACTGGGGAAGAGCAGAGGGCTAGTACTAATAGCGCCAGAAAGAGTGAAGCGACTGGGCCAAAGCTGAAAGGACGCTCAGCTGTGGATGCATCTGGTGGTGAAAGGAAAGTCCGATGCTGTAAAGATCTTTTCTCCATAGGAACCTGGAATGTAAGATCCATGAATCAAGGCAAGCTAGACATGATCAAACAAGAGATGACAAGACTGAACATTGACATCTTAGGAATCAGCGAACTAAAATGGACAGGAATGGGTGAATTTAACTCAGATGACCATCAGGTATACTACTGCGGGCAAGAATCCCTCAGAAGAAATGGAGTAGCCTTCATAGTCAATAAAAGAGTAGGAAAAGCAATACTGGGATACAATCCCCAAAATGACAGAATGATCTCAGTTCGAATCCAAGCAAACCATTCAATATCACAGTAGTCCAAGTCCTTCCCCAACCACTGGTGCTGAAGAGGATGAAATTGACCAGTTCTATGAAGCCCTACAGCACCTTATAGAATTAACACCAAAAAATGATGTCCTTATCATCATGGGGGATTGGAATGCTAAAGTAGGAAGCCAAAAGATAACCAGAATAACAGGCAAGTTTGGCCTTGGAGTACAAAATGAAGCAGGGCACAGGCTGATAGAATTTTGTCAAGAGAATATGATGGTCATAGCAAACACTCTTTTCCAACAACCCAAGAGACAGCTCTACACATGGACATCACCAGACGGTCAACACAGAAATCAGATTGACTATGTGCTCTGCAACCAAAGATGGAGAAGCTCTATGCAGTCAGTAAAAACAAGACCAGGAGCTGACTGTGGCTCAGATCGTGAGCTTCTCGTTGCAAAGTTTAGGCTTAAATTGAAGAAAGTAGAGAAAAGCACTAGGCCACTCAGGTATGAACTAAATCATATCCCTGATGTATATACAGTAGAGGTGACAAATAGATTTAAGGAATTAGATCTGATAGACAGAGTGCCTGAAGAACTATGGACGGAGGTTCGCAACATTATACAAGAGGTAGCAACTAAAACCATCCCAAAGAAAAAGAAATGCAAGAAAGCAAAATGGCTGTCTGAGGAAGCTTTGCAAATAGCTGAGGAAAGAAGGGAAGTGAAAGGCAAGGGAGAAAGAGAAAGATACACCCAATTGAATGCAGAATTCCAGAGAATAGCTAGAAGAGATAAGAATGCCTTCTTAAATGAACAGTGCAAAGAAATAGAAGAAAACAATTGTCAACGCTGCTAATATTGGATATTCTTGCTTTGACAAAATATGCAGAACTGTCTGGTATTTTTAGAGTTAGAATTAGATGGTGCTGGAGGGGAGGGAGAAGAATGTGCATGGGGACTAGTTAGCCATAACAATATCTCAGTAGAGTATTATTCAAGGTTGGTTGTAATAAGAGGAGATAAGAAATGGCGGGTTATGGAACGGGAGGGAAAGTTCGCACTTCAAACTAATTGGAGAATGTGATTAATGACTGTTAAATGGAGGAGTGAATTATGCTTAGATACTGTGTGTTTGGGGGAGGAGAATTCAGATTTTGGCTTCTCCTATGTACGTGCCGAAGCTATGTTGCAATTAAAGATTCTTTAAGGTAAACAATGCCTCAAAGTTCTTTGAAGAGCTTCTTCTTTCAGAACCATGATAACAATAGAATAGGGAGGACCAGAGATCTCTTCAACAAAATTAGAGATATGAAAGGAACGTTTCATGCAAAGATGGGCATGATAAAGGACCAAAATGGCAGAGACCTAACAGAGGCAGAAGAGATTAAGAAGAGGTGGCAAAACTACACAGAAGAACTATACAAGAACAAGCTTAACGTCCCAGATAACCACGTTGGAGTGGTCACTGACCTCGAGCCAGACATCCTAGAATGTGAAGTGAAATGGGCCTTAGGAAATCTGAGCAACAACAAAGCTAGTGGAGGTGACAGTATTCCAGCTGAGCTATTCAAAATCTTAAAAGACGATGCAGTAAAAGTGCTACAGTCAATTTGCCAGCAAATTTGGAAAACTCAACAGTGGCCACAGGATTGGAAAAGGTCAGTTTACATTCCAATTCCAAAGAAAGGCAATGCCAAAGAATGTTCAAACTATCGCACCATTGCACTCATTTCACATGTTAGTAAAGTTATGCTTAAAATCCTACAAGCTAGATTCCAGCAGTATGTGGATCGAGAACTACCAGAAGTACAGGCAGGATTTCGAAGAGGCAGAGGAACTAGAGATCAAATTGCCAACATACGCTGGATCACGGAGAAAGCTAGGGAGTTCCAGAAAAACATCTACTTCTGCTTCATTAACTATGCTAAAGCCTTTGATTGTGTGGATCACAACAAATTGTGGCAAGTTCTTAAAGAGATGGGAGTACCAGACCATCTTATTTGTCTCTTGAGAAGCCTATATGCGGGTCAAGAAGCAACAGTGAGAACTGGACACGGAACCACTGATTGGTTCAAAATTGGGAAAGGAGTCCGGCAAGGCTGTATACTGTCGCCATGCAGATGAACTCAGGAGGGGTGGGGAACACCTCAAGAAAATGACCACTTAAGGGCCAAGCCGTATTTAAAAGACCAAAGAAAAGGGTTTTTTTCCTCTCTTCTCTCATTCTCCTTCCCCCGCCCTGAGCAATTCTGAGCAAGAACTGTTTAGCTAAAACATCCTGAGGACAGGAAAATGCAGATACATGCCTTGAACAAACAATCAAACCCATCGATCCCACTAGATAGTAACAATATAATGCTAACGAAAGAGCCAACCCAGCCACCGGACCAGGCCCGTAGGGCTCCTACCTCGCTGGCACCAGACTCCCTTTAGTCTGTAGGTAAGCCCACGGACCCTGCAAAGCAAAGCAAAGGGTAGTAAAGGGAGTCTTTGAGTCTTGTGCTCAACAGCTGCCCGAAAGTAGGTGAGGGGAGGGGAGGGGGGGACCTCGCGCGGGGCACACGAGGCAAGAAAAACAGCCCCCCACCGGCCCCCGGCCGCCATTAACAGCTGGGGTCCTAGTTGGAAGCCCAGCAATCGTGTCTCTGGCCATGCACAGAGTGCTTTTCCTGCACACTGCAGGCAGCTTGCAAGCTGTAACTTTTTCCTTGTCGCTTTTTGGAGTTTTCATCCTGCTTTCGTGAGAGGGCAGCGTTTGGGAGGGGGTGTAGCTGCCCTTCTCCTCCAAGCCATCAGCTTAGCAAGGCGCCCGCCTGCCAGTGCTCTTCCCCCTGTCCGAGGCTTTCATTGAGGATCGGCGAGGGGGGGCTGTTTGGTTTTTATTCCCCTCCCATCTGCTGGGTGGTTGCAGCAGGTTTTGGTCTCTTCTGTCATGCTTTGAGGTTACCCACGAAGCAGGTTTGTTTGGGGGGGGGGAATCCCCACTCTGGTTGCTAAGCTTGCTTAAACCCTCCTCCTCACCGGAGCCCCCCTTTGTCTGCAACCAACCCCAGCCCCTGCCTCGCCTTGCCTTGCCCCACGGCAGTGGCACCCCTGCCCTGCCCCCTCCCTTGCCTCACCTCACCGTGCAGGACGAGCCTCCTACCCACTGCCCCACCCTCCAGAGAACCCCTGGATCTCCCCCAATCCTGCCTGCCCGGCCCCCACAGGCATCCCTCCCCAGGAGCGACATCGAGGTGGCCACGCCCACCCAGGCCACGCCCACCCATGCTACCATTTGTTGGCCACGCCCATTTGTTGGCCATGCCCACTTGTTGGCCAGCACCCGGCGATGCATAAGTGGGTTTCGGGTTGCAGTTTGGGCACTCGGTCTCAAAAAGGTTCGCCACCACTGACCTATATACACACATAGAAACCAATAACAGCATTACCCCAGACACACACCAGAACCTATGACAAGATTAACCTAGACACACAAAAACTTCATCAACAAGTTATTTCCTTCCCTGGGTGATAGGATTAATCAATCCTCCTGACAGGGAAAAACAGGCTAGGAAATTAAGAAGAACAAACTTCTTACAAATCTCATCAAGACCTAAAATAGAAAGAAAGAGTATAAATTGTACCATGTATTTAGGTGATTTTTACTAGCTAGTCCAGACCCATTGCTGAGTCACTTCTCTGTCTGGCTTCTATAATAAAATCCACTTTCTGGCAGCTTGCTTCGCTCAGTGTCTATTTTTTTCGTTCGCGCTGAAGGCTTATTCCCAGCTGGAGAAACAAACCCGAGATATTTTCTTCTCACAGTAGCAATCCTGGTAATTTTATAGAAGGATGTTGGATGAGATGCATTAATATCCACTGTGGAATTGATAATCTATGATGGGAAGATGATTTGTAAGAAAGGTGAGGGATGAAACAGTGGAAGAGGGGAAGGGGGAGAAGGAGCAGGAGTTGCCCATCCCAGGGATTTGTGGTGTGTTAGTGAAGGAAATACAAGTGTGTTGCATGGTTTTATGACCCGAGGAACTGAAGGAAATAACTTTGTCTTATCTCCTACCTATATCAATTGGAATTTTTCTTTGTAGTGCATATGGTCCTTGACCTATTTTGTTATAGGAAATATGGGATAGGTGTGAAATCTCATGCCCTCTAATTTGGTTTGGCTCCAGCAATTAGTCCCTCTCTGTTTTTATTTCTTTGTAGTGCCATCTCCAGTTCTCTGTTTCTGTGTGTGAAATGTTTAAAAGTGGTGAGCACAGGTCTCTAACCCCATAAAAGCCCTCTAATAGCACCCACCTACCAACACTGACAGGGCAAAGGATTAGAATAGTTTTCATTGGCATCCAGATACCTTGATAACAATGGCTACATGTGAGATTCCCACTACTATTCTAAGCCAGAGAGGAAGAGATGGCTACCTCTATGCATTTGAAAGACTGAGTGCAGTTGATTCTTCCATTAGATTTTGGCACTGTGACCAGCAGGAGCAATGTAAGGCCAGAATTCACACCAGAAACAGAAGTAGTTAAAATGATCAATGATCATTCCCACTCTCCTTCAGCAGTGTATGTGGAAGTAGCAAGGTTCCTCAGTGGGATTAAGCACAGAGCTGATTGCACAGTGGAGGGGACATCCCAAGTTATCAACACCTGCCTGGCCAACCTGAACCCAGTGGTCTACGCTGCAATACCTGCAACTGCAGCTTTGCGAAAAATTATCTGGCAACAGCGAAACCAAATACACGCAGCACCTTCAGACCCAGGCAGCCTTGATGAGCTTGTATTACCTGAGGAATACAAGATCTACTCGCCAGCACCGGGCATAAAAGAGCCATTCTTATTGGGCGATTTTGGAGATGGACCTAGGAGGATCCTAATATTCGGAAGACGTACTTGGCTTTACATTCTGCAGACATCTGACACCTGGTATGTGGATGGGACTTTTGCAATTGCTCCCAATCTATTTGCTCAGGTTTATGTCATTCTAGCAAAGAAGTATGAGGGAGTGCATCCTATTTTGTATGCACTTCTGCCTAACAAACAAGTACATATGAAAGATTATTCCACTTCGTGAAAAACCTGGTAGCTAACACCCACCCCCGTTCCATTTGTTGCGATTTTGAAATGGCTGCCATGAATGCCATCAGAGAATGCTTCCCAGAAGTCACTTTAAAAGGCTGTTTCTTTCATCTTGCGCAGAACATGAGGAAGCATTTAGTAAGAACTGGAATGGCCCATGACTTCAACAATGATGTGGAGTTTGCTGTGAAGGCAAAAATGGTTGTGGCTTTGGCATTCGTGCCTGTCCCCGAACTGGAAGAATACGTTGCTGTACTAGAAGACTATTTGCCCAGAGAACTGCAGCCTGTTCTGAACTGGTTTGAGGACAACTACATAGGTTTTCCAGGCAGGAGAGGACAAGGAAGACAGCCACCCTTATTCCCAATAGCCATGTGGAATGTGTTCGAACGCATGCAGGGAGGAGAGGACCGTACAAACAATCACTCAGAAGCTGCTTATCGGCGGCTGCATGCCCAATTGGGTATGTTCCATCCAACCATCTGGAAATTCATCAATGGTCTGAGGGAGGTCCAAAAAGGCAGACATGCATTTTATGAACAGCTCCTTTCTGGACATGGCCGTCCCCTGAAACTCAAGTACCGCATGGCAGATGAACACATTGCCAGGATTGTAAGTGAATATGGCAATCAAAACCCTATTGACTATTTACATGCCATAGCATACAATTATCAAATTGCTTAATAAAAGGTTTTTTTTATTTTGTACTCTTATGCCTTTTTATGATTTACTGATGTCACAATGTGGGGGTAACTCTAATCAAGGAGGGAGGGAGGAAGAGAGAGACATAGACAGAAAGTGTTGGAGTAAGAGGTCACTTTTTAGCCCCTGGCAGTGGGAATACACCACCCCAAAAAAGGGAGAGTTTTACGAAATGGGGTGGGGGGAATCCACTCAGTCACTCCCTTCCCTGCCAAAGTTAGCAGAGAAACCTCTGTTTATTTTTGTTTATCTATATTTGTTAGTAAGGATGATTAAACATTCAGTGGGGTGGCCTTCTCATAGATATCAAGTTCTCACTTTATCAATCAATCAGAATAGAACTGGAAGGGACCTTGGAGGTCTTCTAGTCCAACCCCCTGCTCCAGCAGGAGACCCTATACCATTTAAGATAAGTGACTGCCCAGTCTCTTAGAATGCAGGATAGGACAAGGCTTGGGCTATCACTGTGTTTTTTCATATTCTTATGATTTATGTTCTTATGCTACTCTTGCTTGTAATCTTGGCAGGATGGCCAGATAAGTATCTCTTGCCTGATAGGTCCAAAGGAATGATATGCATAGGAAGACATACACCAATAAAGTCAGGAAATCAGAACAAACTGGTACATCTCCTAGGCACTGTGACTTTCCCAACACTACCTGTGGAAGCAGGGCAAGAGAAATAAATGGCTGGAATAAGAACCAGGAAAAAATATTGCCTTTTATTAAATGCATTGTGATAATCTAAAACTTTAGTACCCGGATAAAGCATAACACACGGTATATAACTGTAAAACTAATTTGCCTCATATTGCAACAATAATACCAGAACGTAGAGATGGACGGTGGTATCCAAAATCAAATTGTTAGGGGGGGTTTTTGGGGGGCGGGAGGGAAAGAGTCACAGCAAAATCTATGTCAAACTACTGAAAATATAAAATATCCACCCTCCCCTTGTTCTGTTTATCTCCTCCTTCTCCTCCATTTCCACCCTCCCCTTCCCCATTTCTGTGGATTTAACCAAATGGGGAATGATGAATCCCTTCCTTGATTCAGTGAGATTTCTGGATTTATAACTCTAAAGAAATGTAGAAGTTACATCCAGCACTGATCATCCTCACGTGCTCCATGTTGTGAACCAGCCCCCCAAACATAGTAGAGAAATCATTGCTCAGGAAGCAGCAAGAAAAACATTCCGTTTCACCAAATGGGGTGGGGGGAATCCATTCAGCCCCTCCCTTCCCTGCCAAAGTTGGCAGAGAAATCTCTGCTCAGGAAGTAGCAAGTAAAACACTCCATTTTACCAAATGGGGTGGGGGGCATCCATTCAGAGAAATCTCTGCTCAGGAAGCAGCAAGAAAAAAAGGAGCGTTTCTCTAAAGGGGGGGGGAAATCCACCCTTTGCCTTTCAAATTTTGCCGCTTCCCTGCTTCCTGTTTGTCAGCACGTCTCTGGGTGATTTTTGTTTTGGCTGGGTGCTGAGTTGGCTCCACGTCCAGCTGCCCGCGGTGACTTGTTCTGTGCCCACCTGGCCACGCCCACCCACCTAATCCTTCTCATCAACCCGGCCACACCCACTCACCCACGTCCTCCTGGCGGCACTCAGATGGCCACGCCTACCCAGTCACTCCCACCTGGCTGCAGTGAGTCATCCCATTCCCACTTTCAAGAAAAACCTCCCCCTATGCCTAAAGAGAAAAGTTTTCGATCAGTGTGTGCTACCTGCTTTAACATATGCCAGTGAAACATGGACACTAACCTCACAATCGATACAAAAGCTATGAGTGGCTCAAAGAGCCATGGAAAGATACATGCTCAGCATAACAAGACAAGATAGAAAGACCCACACATGGTTTAGAGAACAAACAAAAGTATACAATATCATCAAGAGAGTAAAAGAATTGAAATGGAAATGGGCTGGTCACATAGCAAGAAGAACTGATGGCAGGTGGACCAAGGCAGTCATAGAATGGATCTCACTTGATAAAAAGAGTCCACAAAAGAGACCTAAAACAAGATGAATCAACGACATCAGCAAGTATTCTGGGCCCAATTGGCAACAGAAAGTTCAGGACCATATTGGTTGAAAACATGCGGAAGAGGCCTTCATCCTGCAGTGGATAGACAATGGTTGAAATGATGAAGATGATGATGATGATGATGATGATGATGATGATGATGATGATGATTAGCTACATAATTATATTAGTTGCACTAAGTCTGGAAGAGTGGAAAATCTGAGTCATTTTGATATGAAATGAAGGATTTCCCAATCAGTAGAACATGAAATATAAAGCCATTAAGAATGACTTTCCCACTTCCGGTTCCTGTTCGCGGCGCTGGCGGTCGTGCGAAGAGTCTTCTCTCTTCGCCAGCCGGTTTCCCTCCGCCGGTAGACCCTGGACAGGCTCAAAAGTCGCCCTGGAGGGGCGACCACCGCTGAGGAGAACTCTCGTCGACTGCGGAGGGGGCAGAAGCACCTTCCGCGGTCTGAGGCAGCTCCTTTGGGCCGACGGGGAAAAGATCGGCCATTAACATGGCCGATCACTTAGCTGCACCAGCCGAAAGTCAGAAGAACATCTAAGCGTTAAAGAACCACCACGGAAGATCCGGGTGAGACCTTTCCTTTCCTCTCTTTACCCTATCTCCCTGTGAAAAGCCCTTGGAATTATTATTTCCCCACTTTGACAGAGCAGCGTTCACTCACTTGGGAAAACAAGCTTTGGATAACAGAAACTATAAATTAATTTTTACTGACTATTTCTATTTTTGGATACTCTGGGATCCCGAAAAAATCCCTACTATTGAATTTTATTATTCTATTTACCTATTAAACTAGACAATATTGTTTTTGTACTTTTTTTACTCCTTTAATTGGATAAAACCTTAGGCAACTGGAAAAAGATTTTATAGTCTACTGGGGACATCTTGTGGTGAAAGTTGACATTACAATTGTACTTTCTCTTTGATTTTGAGGCTGGGTTTGACCTTCAAATTATCAAAAAAGGGAAAAGATAAAGAATTTGAAACAGCTGTGTGGAGGTGGATATGGGCTGATTGTTATTAAACATAGCCTCAACTAAAAGACTAAAGGATTATTTCACCATGGAAATGGAGGAACCTTATCCACAGCTTGACTACAATCTCATATTGGAAAAAATCTTGGAAGTTGCTGAGCAAATGCACTCTATGATGAAAACTAAAGATGATTTTCCAGAACTACAAACTGAGGAACAGATCAACATCAAAGAGGCCTGTGCCCAACATTATGTACAACAAAATGAGATGGAGGAATCTTATTCACAACTTAACTCTGAAAAGGCCCTTGCCCCAAAATTTCAAACTGATTTCCAGACTTCAACTGACTATTCTATAAGTCAAAAAATAACAGAAGAGGAATCTATTACCACCAAAGAAGATTTTACACAATCCTATGTACAGTCTACTGAGTATCAGAACTATGATAACTTGGACAACCAACTAATAACTATAACACTGAACAAAATTGATTACGCTATTCAGATGATAGCGGAAGAAGGAGAACAGAAATACGACCAGATTGAATTGATGATAAACATGTCTAACAAAACATTGAGATTTGTTGATATAGAGGCTCTCTTATGGAAGCCTGCCTGGCACAAAAAGAAAGCCAGAGTCAGATTTAAAAATGGGATTTAAATCTTTACTTGATGGGTAAAAAAGGTTTTTTTTAGAGATATGGACTGAATTAATACTAACTGAGATGAAAAGTAGGTTTTTGGACTGATTTAATGTTTAGGATTTAGATTTATAATTGAGTTGAAATTATTGGTTAGATTATAGTTTGGAATTGTGAAATGAAAATGGTTGAGGAGCTATTAAGACAAGAAATAGAATATAAGTGTGAAATAGTGTAAGAAGGTTTTTCTGGGGATAATATGTTTATTTTAGGTATGATAACCACTTTGTTGGAATAAAAACAAGGAAATGGATTGTGACAAAGGAAGATATGGTATTAGTAAATGAAGACTTATTAGAATAAGAATTAGAATACATTTTGGAAATGTAAGAAGGTAACTGTTGGAATAAGAGGTTTCTTTTAGACATTATAATTATTATGTTATGAAATGAGGGAAATTAGGGATGCCCGAAGTGTAAACAATATATTTAATTAAGGCTAAATTGGAATATGGTAATTGGAATTTAGTAAAGCTTAAAAACAGGATTTGGACTTGTATAGGTAAAATGTTATTGATAAAATTTTATGGATTGATTGAATTTTATTCAGAAATGTATTAATTTGAATATGTTATATTAATGGAGGGAAATAGAGAGGGAATCTTTAAGGAGTTAACCTGACTTGTATATGTATGATTTTGACTTTGGATAATTGATTACCCCATCTCCACATTGTTTCCTAAGCTCTCTGTTGTAAAAAATGAAAAAATTAATAAAACTTGTCATAATAAAGAATGACTTTCCCATATATACATGAGGAACAAGAGACAACAGTTCCATGTATAAAGAAAGAGCCATGAGTTTGTAAGATTACTAACAATATCTCTCCGCATAAAACAATTATATGGGAACAGAAACTTCTCTTTTTGCCTTTTAGCAAGACATAAAATGTTCTGGGGTGGCTTTTTATATAGACTATGTCTGCTTGGATATTGTACAGTAGAACAGACTGGAGAAACTGTGGCCCTACAGGGAATTGGACCCCAATTTCCACTGACCAGAGGTAGTAAGCTAATTTAGTCCCAGAATTTGAAAGGCCACAAATTTCTCACCTGGCTATAGAGATTTCATGAAGATGGCAGCTTAACTATACCCCAAATCAGTCTAAATAGGGGGGGGGCATACTCAGTGGTGGGATTCAGCCAGTTCGCACCAGTTCTGCAGAACCGGTAGCTAATTTTTTGTTGCCCAGGCCCAGAATGGACTTCCGGAAGCGACATCCACACAGAGAACCGGTTTTTCACATATTTGAATCCCACCACTGGGCATACTTCACCAACTTACTCCATATTAGGATGTCTATGACACATCTTACCAATCTTCTTGTTACATCCCATTTAACACAATTACATTTACTGGTCCCTACCTTTGATTTAATTCAGCCTTATTGACATGTTTTTATCTGATTGGGAAGACTAGAACACAGTGTTGTTGGTAAAATCACAATGCTAAGCCTACTGTGACAACACCATATTTTTTAATGTTCAATAATGAGGCCTACTGAAAAGTATTAAAGGGCAATATATGGTATATATAGCAATGGAAGCAAAGAATAATAAAGGGGAAGATGAAGGAGAGAACTCTGAGCAGACAAAAACAGCAACTAAAGGATTATTACAGTACCAAAAAGGTGTTAATACACTGCAACTATTCAAATGGAAATATCTTCCAATCATTTCTTCCAGTAGGACAAATAGGCAATATTTTTGATAAATATCTTTTAAAATATTCGATATAGTCCTAACTGGTACATCACTTGCATAAAGATCAAAAAAGTAATAGCATGCATCCTCAAAGTTTCATTTATATCCTTTTAGAAATATATTACAATGCATTCCAAACAGCGTTCGGAATCTTCAGGTGGTGCAGACTGCAGCAGTGTGGGCAGTCTTTGGGGTCCCTAGAGTGGCCCATGTTACACCACTGTTCCATGAGCTGCACTGGCTGCCAGTTTGCTTCCAGGTGCAATTCAAGGTGTTGGTGATCACCTTTAAAGCCCTGCATGGCATGGGTCCAGGTTACTTGAGGAATCATCTTACCCCTATGGGACTGGCCCGCCCCACCCATGCTGGCAGAGGAGGCATGCTGCAAATCCCATCAGTCAAGGAATTCCAGTTGGCGGGGTCCAGGAGAAGAGCCTTCTCTGCTGTGGCCCTGGCCCGTTGGGACATCTTGCCCCAAGGTGAGATTGGTTCCCACCCTCCTGACCTTCTGCAAGAGCCTGAAGACCTGGCTCTGCCAGATGGCTTGGGGCCCCAATGGGGGAGTACCACACTGGAGGTGGTTGATCAACTAATAGCAGTTCCCACCTCTTTCCCCCCCCCCCAATACATTCTGCTCCTTTCCTCCCCATCTTTTAGTTTTAGTTATAATTTGTATTTTTATTACAATTTTATTGTGATTTTATATGTTTATACAGTATATATATTTATGATTTTATTTTGATGTTGTAAGCCGCCCAGAGATGGACGGCAAACAAATTTAATAAATAATAATAAAATGCATGCTAGACGTGTGTAATATACTATTAAATACCACACTTTAGACAAGTCCATAGACAGAACTGAAACAATGGCAACACCACTCACAGATTTCTGACTTGAGCTGTCTGCTCTTGGTACTAGGCTATGTGATATAATTAAAGAAAATGTAGGAAGTGATATGAAAGACCCTTGCTTATACAGTATTCAGTATGAAAAAATTACACAGCAATTAAAAAATGTTTTAAATTTAATCAGCCACATATGATCACTCAAAGTGACATATAATATTAGCAAAACTAACATTACATTTTCCACATCATATCTGGTATTTTTTTTAATGACACTGCTTCATATACTGAAATATTCAAACATAAATGGTTATAAGTTTAGGTACCTGACTTCCATTGGCCTGCATCTGTTTCGGTGTTTCTTGAATTGTAGGGTTAACTGTGGCTGAATAAGTATAAGCTACCTGTGGGATAAGAATGGTTTGCTTTTTGGCAGCAAGAGCTCTTAAGCATGGAACACTCTTTTGGTTAGCAATGGCGAGAATTGTAGGTAACTGGGCAGTAACTGTAGGAATAGCAATATTAATACGATTGGCACTTGGTGGGATTACATTTACAACTGGTTCAGAGTCTGTAATACTGCTGTCCTTTTGTGGTTCTTTTTTTGCACAAGTTAAGTTCAAAGGTTCTTCCTGAACAGAATATGCACTGTTCTGGTAAACACTAGATCGTTCCAATGATTCTCCATGTTGCTTTGGTAATGACAGGTCAAGAGGTTCTATTTGTGGCTCTTCCTGGACACCCTCATTAAGGTACAAGAAACACTGTGCATTTCTAGATGAAGAGAGGTTAAGGGGTGATTGGGGTGGTATGTTATGCTGCGAGCCATTGTGAGCTGATCCTGTTGATACAGTCAGTGGTTTATCAGTCTTAAGAGGACTTACAGCTTTAGACTGGTTGTCTTGGTGTTCATTTGCAGCTGTAGGTCCAGTGTGGTCATCATTATTAATAGAGTTTTTTAATTTGTCAGGTTCGGGGGAAGCTAGTCCAGATGATGTTATAGAAATCTGGCCAGCCTGCATTTTTTCAAACCACTTTTTAACTGCATCCAATGGCAAATTTACTGAATCAGCAATTTTGGAAAGCTTGTCTGAGCTTGGTTGTGCATTTAATGCGTAATAGGCTTTAAGGAGGGATAAAAGGCTTTTTAAAGGAGGTTGATCATGAGATGGGTTAACCTTTCCTGCTTCTGATAAAACAGAGGATTCAGACTTCTTAACTTCTGCACCACTGAGCTGAGGTGGCTGAGTTGAATTTTTGATATCATGGTGCTTTGATTCTTGAAGTGCATTAGGTTCCCCTGGACAATCATCACAAAGAAGGCAAGTGCTATTATTGGTCTTTCCTTCAAAACGTTTTTCTTTTTCAGATTTCACTCTGAGATCTAGTAGTTTCTCAGTTTTGCAGCTGTTATTTGGGGCAGAGTTTTCTTTTTTCAGATTCTGTGGTACAACCTGAAGAGGGCTAGGTTGCTCCAAACTATAATTAATGATAATTTTGGTTGTCCCATCTTGATCAATCAAAGGAAGACTAATAGCTGAAATGAGGGAATGTCCAGCTTGTTGTAGAGGTGCAGTGTTGATTGTTTCTTGTTCTTTGGATGTAAGATTGGTGTGACTGTTCTCCAATACTTGCCTTATAACATTACCATCCACTGCAACTTCAAGTACATTTTGAATATCACTTAAGTTGATGCTTATTGGAGATACCAAACCAACAGCTGGCAAAACAACAGCTTGCACCATGCCCTGAGTAGAACTGGTTGCCTGTAATGGGCTACCACCACTAAATACCCCATTTTGCAAAGGGTCTGAACAGTTGATTCCTGATGAAACCACTATAGGCTTGAATTCATAATCCACAGGTTCAGTTTTGATTTGGTTTACAGGGAGCTGTTCTTCTAAGGGCTTATTTTCTATCTTTTGTCGTACTTGTGGTCTTGTTGTGCTACCGGGAGATGCAGAATGAGGAGAAGAGCACTGAGATGTCTTGATCCTTGATCGTGCTCGGCCATTCACAGCCACCATACCAATACATTTCTTACTGCTTATGTGGGAGCTGTAGGAACCAGAATGGGAAAAACGTTTCTTGCAGTTTGGGCACTCGTATGGCTTCTCTCCTGGATACATACATATATAGAAAAGAAACATCATTATAATGTAGAAATCTTACTTAAGAGGTTATAGAGTGGATTTACAAGACCAACACTGAAATAGTTCTATGAATAAAAGATAGAAGGAAACCTCTGTCCACCCTGATACCTATATAACAACTTGTTCAGATTTCCAGATACAAAATTAATATAGACTTATTGATATGTTTGTAATGGACACTGTTTGATTTGTAATGGACACAACCGAACTCCCACCCTCTGAAAGGAATGGTATTTATACATTCATGGTTCACCTTCTTTCTACTGACTATGAAAGGGTTCCCAATTTTTCTGCAAATGATCTTGATTTCTTGTGTACATACAATTTGTACATTGCATAGAATATGTTCAATGCAATTGCCACTTCACAATTTAACCTATAAAGTAGTTATAAGGTTGAACTGCTTCAGTATTGTTCAGTGAATCTGAACACTAACACCCTGCTTAGTTTTGTTTATGGAATGTTATTCTGTTTTAAGTACTCACTGAAAAATCATATTCAATACCTTAAAATAGACAAAATTTATACTATGACCAAAAAGTAAAAAAACTTGTACACTGACAAGCAAAATACTAGGATACTTACCACTGTGGATTCTTAAGTGTTCCTTTAAGTGATGTTTATATTTGAAAGCTTTTCCACATTCAGTGCACTTGAATTTTCGATGTCCACTAGATTGTGCCACATGTCTCTATACGACAAACATGAAGATTAATGAGAAGACTAAACAGGAATAATGAAGCTTGTATGTGTGAGAAATTTCTTATTTTTAATAAGATACAGTGAAAATTAACACAGCTAAAAATCATTAGATGATTGAAGAGATTGTGAAAAAAGGAAGGAAAGAAGGAAAACAGGTGAGACATTAGAAAAAAGCCACAAAAATCACTTTATCCTCTATCTGAATTTCAGGCAGAGATGGTTTTGCAATTTTACATGCCTAGGAAATTCCATAAGGCATTCTGTTATATAAAGAATCTGAGTAAAGAAACATTATAAACATTATAGAAACATTATTTTTAATTCTTTGACTTGATTTTTCCAAGCTTCTTCTTACTGTTGGCCTTGAATTCCTTTATTCATCCACATCATGAGATTGTTCCAGAGAAGATGTTCCAGTAACAAATATACTCAGACACAAATTATTCCGCAAATAAATGGACAGAAATCTTATTTCAAAAGTGAGTACAGTTCAAGATTAATCAGTATTCCTAAACAATGCTGAAGTGACTTTAGCATAATTTTTAAAAACCACCTTTCTGCAATATATAGAATGTAAGTTTTTGTGACCTCCCTTTCTGCATGAAATAAGAGAATCAATTAAAAAAAAAACTAGTAAGGAGACTCACACATTTACATAAAGTACACAGAACGCACACAATAACAGTGTTGGAAGGGACCTTGGAGGTCTTCTAGTCCAACCCCCTGCTCAAGCAGGAAACCTTATACCGTTTCAGACAAATCATTGTCCAGTCTCTTCTTAAAAACTCCAGTGTTGGAGCACGCACAATTTCTGGAGGCAAGTTGTTCCACTGATTAATTGTTCTAACTGTCAGGAAATTTCTCCTGGTTCTCTCCTTGATAAATTTCCATCCATTGCTTCTTGTCCTGCCTTCTGGTGCTTTGGAGAATAGGTTGATCCCCTCTTCTTTGTGGCAGCCCCTCAAATATTGGAACACTGCCATCATGTCACCCCTAGTCCTTCTTTTCATTAAACTAGACATACCCAATTTCTGCAACCATTCTTGGTATGTTTTAGCCTCCAATCCCCTAGTTGCCTGGAGACCACATAGATGATGATAAACTCGCCCTTATGCTGTGAGTGACAAAAAAGACTTGCAGGCAGCAGACATCAGAAACAAACATACACAGAGGCGATCTGTTGGCTTGGACTCTTGCTAGTTCTCCCAGGAGTTGCCAAACCCTCCTCCTGAAACCTGCTGCTCACTCCTCCCCACACCTTGTGGCGCAAGTTGACTAGAGAGGCTGCCACCAGGTACTTCACTTGAGAAAAGTCTTCTCTGCCACTGATTTACTAGGGAGAAGGTAAGTGGCAATCTGCTTCCTCCAGTAACCTGAACACTCAGTGTACTTAGAGGCTAGATCCCTTAACCAGCACCAGCACCTCATTAAGAATTTAGCTTGCTACCAGTACATCAATTCACTAGATTTCAGCCTGGCTGCTGTTGGCTGAGGCTTTGCCCTTACATGGTTTTCATAACCTTGAAAGAGAAAAGACAAATGTACAACAAAGATAAAATGGGGCCCAGCCTGCACTCTTATCAACATTCATCTGAGAGGTGAAACCCACCTCGTGATTGTGTCTTCATTGCTTGCTTTTCCCAGACTTCTCTGCCAGTTTTCTGAATTAACCTTTGCATTTCTGAACATCCTGAAATGGAACACCTTGACATTCACTATAGAAGTGTACTCCTTTCTAGGGCTGTATGGTATCTTTTATATCTGTATGTCTTTATCCCAGTGTAAATTTGTATTTTGCATTTGAGTGTATTGCCTCTCTCCCTATATTTTAAACTACTCCAATGTTATTCAAATTTGTTAGTCTCTCTTGTGTATATTGGTACAGTACACAAGACCAATAATATTAATTGGTCTTGGTAATAATATTACTAAATATCTAGTAGAACTATCATAGTTTGCCATTTCTGGATTGTCTGGTTTATGTTCTATGTTCTAACCCTGTTTTATTTTTTATTTTTTTTATTAGTTTATAATATAAAATACAAAAATACAACTGGTGGACTTATGGTCAAATAATATCTTTTAATTTTGGTGATCCTATCCTCAAATCTAAAGAGGAGTTAGAATCAGAAGGACGTATCTGCCATTAGTTTACATATTTACAATTGAAAGAAAGATTTAAATCAGACAAAAAGAGTTATGGGTTTGACTTTGTGAAAAATGAATTGGAAATGCTACTGCGTGGTAGTGATGAATATATTATTGCTAGGTCTATAAATTATTGAATTTGAATTTGGAAAATGAATATGTAAAGCATTGCATGATTCAGTGGGTAAGGAACTTTGGATATAATGTAATGCTTGAACAATGGGAGAATATATGGATGAAAGGTTTTAAAATTTACACTAAATTATAATTTAAAAGAAAACTTCTATAAGATGATGTATCATTGGTATTTAACACCAGATAAATTGTCAAGAATGTATAAAGGTATTTCAAATGAACGTTGGAAATGCAAATGTAAACAAGGGACCTTTTATCATTTACGGTGGACATGTGACAAAGCAAAGAAATATTGGAGTAGGATCCACATCCTAATACAGAAGATTCTCAAAGTGAATATAAAGATAAAACCAGAAACTTTTCTTTTGGTTTTAATGGAAAAAGACTTGGGGAAAAATTGGAACTTTGATGTTATACTGTATATGTTGATGGCAGCAAGATTACTTTATGCACAAAAATGGAAGAACACTTTGATTCTCACAATGGATGAATGGCTGCAAAAATTGTTGGAGTTAGCAGAGATGGCTAAATTGACTGCTTTGATTAAGGAAATTACTTTTGTTTCTACTTGGAAACAGCTTCTGGACTTTGTGCTTGAGGTGGAAAAAAATGAAACTTTGATTTTGGGTTTTACTGATTAGATAGGTTTGTTGTTATAGAAATGGCTAGTTTATACTATTATGTGAAAGTAAAAAGGTGAGGTTTGATGTTATTATCTTATTCTACTGCACCAAATGGATTCGTAAGTCAACGCCTTTTCTTTCTTTTCCCCCTTTTCCCTACTCTAACCCTGTCCTAGACCTTCTGGGATACAGATCAACTTGACTTATCAGAAACTGTACTAGGGTGTATAGATCAGTACACTTCTCTTCAAAAATTAGCAACAGTTGATTAATTTGGATTACAGCTATTGAGCAAGTGTCTTCTAATTTATCTTCCATAGGAATATCTAAAATGTTATTCTCAGAATACTTTGACAGGTAAGACTGAAAATAAACCTATTATTAATATTCAATTTTAGATCAGATTTACTATGTCCCCCCATATTCATATGTGTGCATTACATGACTGACTCTTATGCATGTGAATATTTGTATTAAACTTGCTATACTTATTATTGTATGAAAATGTAATTATCTTCTGTTTTAAGACATTTCTTTAAACATATTGAAATGCATTTAACTAAATTCATTGTATTCTAAGAATTATTCCATAAACCATCTTTATTCTTTATATCTGAAGAAAATGACAACAATGTATCAAGTGGCTTTTCCAGCTCAATAATTCATTATTATCTGAATCAATAAACCTAGCGTTTCTCCAAATTCAAAGATTCCCCCCAGGGATCAGATATGTATTTTCTGTGGTCTTATAGTATATTAGAATGAAGGACTGCATGAAGTCCATGCACTAGATGCAGTTTTATTTTCCAGTGTATGGCAATTACACTCCAACTGCAGGATATACTCAAAAAGATCTATTTGTAGAGAGAGTAATGGAGTACTACATAAAGAAAAGCTGTTCAATTCATGTCAGTAGTCAGAAACAGATTGCACTTAAATGTTCATATAGGGGAATAATATGGATAACTAAGTGTTGGTTACAGTAATTACTTTTCTTATACAGATACATTTAGTTCCTCTAGTTAATATTTAGTAGAAGTTCAAATTGGTATGACATTTTAACTGATTAGTTATTCTCTTCAACGAAACCTGTCAATTCATATGATGATTTCAAACAACGGATATTTTGAATAAGTCTACATGTGAAGATGGGCATTTGCTTCTTCCAGTCCTGCCTAGGATGTGTATACAAATCTGGACACTGGGGCCAGAGGGCACTGGCAAGGCTACAGTATAGTGGAAGAAGGAAGTGAAGCAGTGAAATGGAAAAGTAGGACAGAGGCTTTTTGGAGGCTGGTGGTAAATTGGGGAAGGAATAAAGGAGGTGTGTTTGGATCAGAGACTATTGTGATTTTGAGGATGAGGCAAGAGATTGGAATTTGAAAGGCAAGGCCAGAGTCCAGACATTCAGGGAGAGGCTGTGGTGGAATGGATAAGAACACCAAAGCTGGGAATTTGGGAAAAAATGAAGAGAATGTGAGGATGGAGTGGGAAAGGCAGATGGATGGAGGAACATGGAAGAAAGTTATTGAAGGTTATAAGAAGTAGTAGTGTAGGAAGCGTAGGATGTAGGATTCATTTAATTAAGTGGAGGAGTGGAAGTGTAATCGTGTAGTGAAGGGCACAGTAATGAAGGTGTAGACAAGGTTAAAGGCATTCAAATGTGGTTACTGGGAGTGACTTCATCTTTTTTATTTATTTTATTTATTAAATTTTTATGCTGCCCATCTTCCCTATAAGGTGACTCTGGGCGGTTTACAAGTTATAAAAGAGGTAGAAAAATAATTAAAATATTAAAACATTAAAACTACACATATTAAGATTACAAAAACTATACTAAAACCAGAGCTAAGAGATGAACAGGATGGGAATGAGGTCTTCTTACCCTGTCCGCCACCTCCAGCAGTGAGTGCCCCCCTCGGGCCCCAGGCCAACTGGCAAAGCCATGTTTTAATACCCTTCTGGCAGACCAAAAGTGTGGGAGCAGTTCTCACCTCTGGTGGTAGAGTCTTCCACAGGGTTGGGGCCACAGCGAAAAAGGCTCTTCTCCTTGAACACGCCTGCAGGAATTCTTTAGTAGATGGGATCCATAGCAGGCCTCTTCTGCTGGCGCAAGTGGGGTGGGCTTGTCCCATTGGGGAGAGACAGCTCCTCAGATACCCTGGGCCCATGCCATGTAGGGCTTTAAAGGTAACAACCAACACCTTGTATTGGATCCAGAAGCAAACTGGTAATCAATGTAGCTCACGCAGTAGTGGTGTAATACGTGCAGCTCTAGGGGCTGCCAGGACTGTGTGCACCACTACATTCTGTACCAGCTGCAGCTTCTGAACACTCTTCAAGGGTAGCACCATGTAGAGCGTGTTGACTAGGGCATGAGTGACCATGCGCAGGGACCCACGATCCAGGTAAGGGTGCAACTGGTGCACAACATGAAGTTGCACAAAGACCCTCCTACCCACGACTACCACCTGCTCTTTGAGCAGGAGTCGTGACTCTAGGAGGACCCCCAAGTTACACACCAGATCTGTCTGGGGTACTGCATCCCCATAGAGAGTTAACAATGATGAACAACCAGATCCTGAGGTCCCTTGCACCCACAACCACTCTATCTTGCCTGGGTTCAGCTGAAACCTGTTGTCCCCCAACCAGATCCCTACAGCCTCCAGGCACACAGAGAGGGCAGCCGCAGGATTGCTTAGATCAGCAGGGATGGAGATGTAAAGCTGTGTATCATCAGCATATTGATGATATTTCATCCCATGGTGTTAGATGATCTTATCCAGCAGTTTCATGTAGATGTTAAAAAGGAGTGGAGAAACTACAGACCCCTGTGGTACCCCACAAAAGAGTGGCCATGGGCTGGACCTCTCACACCCTATTAACACTAACTGGAATCAGCCTTGGAGAAAGGAGCTGAACCAGCACAATACTGTGCTACCCAGTCCCAAACCCCATAGCCGGCCCCAAAGGAAACCATGGTCTATGGTATCAAAAGCTGCTGAGAGGTCAAAGACAGCAAGAATGGATGCATTACTCCTATCCCGCTCTTGCCAGAGATCATCCACAAGCACAACCAATGCTGTTTCTGTCCCATAACCTGGCCTGAAACCCGACTGAAAGAGGTCCAGGAAATCAGTTTCTTCCAGGACCCTCTGGAACTGCAAGGCAACAACATTTTCCACCACCTTCCCTAGAAAGGGGAGGTGGGAAACTGGACAAAAATTGTCCAGAGAGCTTGGGTCCAATGATGGTTTCTTGAAGAGGGGGTGCACCACAGCCTCCTTAAATGGTGCCAGAAACACCCCTTCCTGTAGTGATGCATTAATCACTGTTTGGACCCACCTGCAGGTCACCGTCCTGGAGGTTCCTGTCTACTTCCTCAGGTCCAACAAAATCAAACCGTTCCCAGATAATCTGGCAAGTCTGTTCCCCAGGCATCTCCAATGGACCTGCTGCACACTTTGATTCAAACTGGAGCATAGTGGGCTGGTGGACAGGGTGAGCAGCAGTCAGAGCCAAGCCATTTGGCCAGAATGATAGTGGTGGATGGGTATGGGGACTGAGGAGCTTAAAGGAGGCACCCTGTGGCCAGAAAGACTCCTAATGAGAATCTTGCTGGCTGCATATGGCACAATGCAGCCTCAGGATAGCTGCCTGGACTATTGCCTTGGACCAGATCAGAGTCATTCACTGGGTTTATTGGAGATGTGTACCCTTAGTGAGTTTCAGCCCCACTAGATAGACCAGATCAGGAAATCTATTCCACAGGAAGGCTAAAACTACTTTTATTGAGATTGGCTATAATAACACACTTATATGTTTTTATTATATGATCTTCCATAACTAAAAGATCTGCATACCAATATTTGAGGCCAGGTCTATTTATACACCATAATTCCCCTTGAACCCTGAATTAACCTGCACAATCACTAAACCAGTTGAAAGGGTCAATGAAGTAGAGACAAGTCACTAAATCATCAGCCACTTTGCTCCTTTCCTGCTCTTTCCACATATACCCCCCTCCAATATGGAGGAATCCATGGCATGTGCATATATCACATTTTAGAGATGCTCTGGCAGTGTATAAAAATAGAAACAATATACAATGTTATTCAGATTATGTAAACTTGTGCACATTGCTATCCATTCAACATTTCCACTGTTTATTAAAATAGTCATATTCTGTCTTTCATGGCAAAGCCTTTTTAGTGGACATTTCGCTTCTAAAAGGTAATAGTTTAGAGCAATTATGAAATACTGTACGTGAAGACCACTGGACTCCTGTGACAGGATATTTGAAATCCTATACTCATGATTACAAGCAATATTACAAGCCATTATAATCTGCCATGTGTGTCTTGCCATTTCAATTGTTTCTGCTTCACAAAATGTAAACTTCTAACTGAAAAATAAAATTCATCAATACTGCAGTGTTAAATAACAATAGCACTTAGACTTATATACCACTCCATAGTGCTTTACAGCTTTATAGCACTCTCTGACTGGTTTACAAAATCATTACAAAATCAGCATATTGCCCCCAACAATCTGGGTCTGCATTTTACCAACCTTAGAAGATAGAAGTACCAGAATACATAATACAGATTTCCCTTGTTTTATGCTAGGGATACATTATCTGAAAAACTTGCATGAAGTGAATTCAAATAAAGCAAGAAACTGATCCAGAGGAAAAAAAGGAAGGTTTGGGGGTATAGTGTCAAATTTTATAATCCAAACACTTTGACAAATATGCTCATACATTTAGAGCCTTGCTCTTAAACACTACATTATTCAAACAAGTTTTCTTCCTTGTTTCATGACCTACTGTATGTAAAGTGAAAGCATTTTCTTCATCTTTTCTATAGCTGGATTTCTAATGTTATCATAGTAGACAAAAGTAGAATGTATCACAGCACTACAAATTTTATTAGTATTCTTTGTAATGTTGCACAGGTTAAAGATTTTCCCAAGTTAAGAGCTCATCTAGGGCTCAGTGTATTGAGCCCTAGATGAGCTCTCAATATTATGTCCACCTTTGTTTCTACTGTTAAGAGGTCTTCTTCCTTTTGGATAAGGAGATTGGACAAGATGTTGATGGTCATTTTGGACCCATAGTAACAGTGGTAACTACTGTAGGTAGAGAAGTAAGTAGAAAATAGATAAAACAACCACACAACAACGTGGTAAATGTGTGAGTGCAGACAGAAGGGTTTTGGTAGGGACTGTTCAAGCAGTTTTGGTGGCAACAAGTCTTGGCATATTTCCAGACCCTTAGTGCAAAATGATTATGCTGGGATAAATCAAGCAATAGTGACTTTTTTTGTTTGCCTAAAGCAAATTCTTGGATGAAAACGATTAATCAAATAATAGTGATTTCATAGAAAGCAAGATAAACTTTTACAGTATAGTGAATTGACTCAGTGGATTTGCATTGACTGAAGCTTGGCAGCTGAAAAGTTGGCATAACACTAACTGAAAACACCTGTGCATAAAATATAAAATACTGTAAGAAAAAACCTTTTTGTAAGAAGTCAAATTCAAATGTAAACAAAATGAAATATATCTAAAGCAATTAATACTATTGAACAGAATGATCACAGAATTCATTACTCACTTGATCTCTTCCTGATTTATGTGATGTCATATGGTGTTCAAGTTGTGTTTTATATGCAAATGTGTAACTGCATAAGGAGCAACCAAAGTTATCTTCATTTTTTTCATGGCGATATTTTATGTGTTCTTTCAGAGAGGAAAAGCGTTTATACCCTCTATCACAGTAAGGGCATGTCAGTAGCTGCGAAAATGCATCTGGTGTGCCTGAGTGAGAATAAGAAAGTATTATTTTGTTGGTCATTATTAAAGCATTGTATTTTGAAATTGCCTTTTTCTTTTCATTAGTACACCTCCAGTCAGTTTATAAGATGGTAAGCATATCTATTCATGCTACACAGGTATACTAAAGCCCCCTGTCATTTATTTCAGTTTAAAAGCCTAAACCAATCTTTTGCAAATAAAATAGCAAAATCAGTGACAGCTAATGCCTGTAGGAGCTGATGGAATATAACTGAATAACTACCTGATTAGCCTCTTTGGCCACCAGTCTCAATTTCTTCTCTAACATCTGAACAGATTGATTTGAACTACCTTCCATGCTGTTGCGAAGAAAACTATAAGATTACCTGCTTGTCACCAGTGGTCAAAATTGACTTAACATGAAATCCCCCAAGATGGCTGCTGAACAGTAGGAATTTTTCCCTTTCCTGCCAACAAGCTACTGATTCTGCTGCCAGAGCTGACTCTCTGGCAGTGCTGCTCCCTGGATTTGAATGGGAGCACTCACAAATGACCCAAAGCAACTTTTGGACAGCTGTGGACCCATTTGGGGAGTCTTGGAATATTCCAGTTCCCTCTGGAAGTGGTAGGAAAGTCACTGAGTGTATCCATCTTCCTGTCAGCATTTTGTTTTCTTAAGCATGCATGGGCTTTTAACTTTCACTTTTTGAATGTATTGTTTTACTTTGTTTTTTGTTCTTAAAAGTTGAATGCTGATTTATTTCAACCCCTTTCTGGACTCTGTTTTTTTTCTTTTTCTTTCCCTTTGAGTTATGCTGCTTTCAATAACCATTGTTCTTTCCATATGGAAACACAGCTGTGTTTCTGGATGGTGAAGTGCTTTCATTTGATTTAAATCAGTGGTTCTTAACCTGGGCGATATCGCCCCCCAGGGGGCGATTTCATTTTTCAGAGGGGCAATGGAACGAAAAGGGGCGATGCGGGGGCGAAGGAACAAAAAGGGGGCGATATGGGGGCGATGGAGCGAGAAGTTTTGGGGACACTTTTTCGTACAGTGAATCGCTGTATATCTGTCATACAAAAACATCAGATCGCTCGCTATTAGTGGATTGAATTGTTTTTTCAAATGTTCCTCCAGCTAGCTTCAGTACAGAACGCCGTACATATGTGAATACGCATCGCTTATCTTCATGCCCATACAATGGCACGCCATTGGCCAGAATGGGCAGTGATGGAGGGGGGAGCGCTTCTTTCGAAACATCGCATGCTGAGTGGCTGTCCCCTGTGACATTATATTTTCTTTGTGTCTTTTTAATCCTTTTTACAGTGTGCGTGACTATATATACTTTCCTCGAATCTTAATTTAGTTTCAGAGTTTTCGTCTTGAAATTCTTAGTTTTTCTTTTCGGGCATTTCACTTTCTTGCAATTGAATTTTGTTTTCAGTGGTCATTACATTTAAGTGTCTTGAATAAATAAGATAATAATGAAATACATGTATCACGAAGTTTGGGAATAAAGTGACGGGTGGCACCAAAATCTTTCACACAGTTGAGATATGGGAAAAAGACTGGAAATAAATTATTTGCATCAATATGTCCTGATGACAATTTTAAAGAAAACAAAAAAAGCGTTTGCATAAATTGAAGAATTATTTCCTATGTTGTGATTGAGAGATTATGTTGGGGGAGGGGGGCGATGACAACTTCCTCATTGGCTCAAGGGGGCGATTCGTTCAAAAAGGTTAAGAACCACTGATTTAAATGAATAGCGGACTCTTACCACAGGATTTTTGTACTTTTTGAATTTGCAAAATATTTGGAGTTTATCTCTTTTAAATTTTTCTTTTAACCTTGGATTGAAATATCCAGAAAATATCTTGTTACCTTTTGCTTCAGTGTTTTGTTCCCTGATCAAGTTACACAAAGTAACAATGTATATGTCATTTTCGATAAAGTTTTACAAAAGAACCTTGATCAGACAGTTGCAGACCAAAGAGATATCCCCACAGCTGGAGAACTGACTGAGTCGATCCCATGTATTTCTTTGACGTTCAAGCCTGCATATCCTTGCAATACTAGGAGCCTGACGGAATGGGGAAGTGAGAAATTCTTTATTCCTACAAAGACTGAGGGAGATTCAAGAATGGATTTATTACATCTAACTGGAAACCACTTCTATTTGGACTTTGTTGGGAAGTTAGATCCACTGTGGAGACTAAATTTATTATATTTAGTTATACAACAATTGATAAGAGATGGCATTAAGAAAAAAATGTGGGTATTTGATCCAGGATGAATTACTTTTAACTTTTGGGATGATTTGGGATAGACAGGATGCTGTGGCAAACTTTCTATGAGTGGATTACAATAATAGTTTGTTAACAGTTTTGAAATCTTGTTTTTTCTTCTTCCTGTTAACTATCTTGTCATTAATATAGTATATAGAAGACAGGTAATTAATTTGCAAATAGATTTACTACCCCCCCCCCCAAAATAGATGTTTTGGGGGCCTGTTTTGCAAGGGTTGGGAACCAATATTTTAATAATGTATTAATCAGTATTCAATTAGGGGATAATATGTATATATGTGTTGGGTTTTCTTTTTCTTTTTGATGCATGTTTTTAATGTCTTGATTGTTTTGTATTTTTTTGTTGTCCTTTTTTGGATTCTTTTGGAGTTTTGTATTTTTCTTTTGAATAAAATAAACATTATGGGAAAAATATTGACTTAACATGCTACTTTTGGAGATATACTTGGGGCAAAGCTCAAGGCTACCACTGTACCAGTGGTTGAGCAGATTTGTTTTATAGCTTTGTGTACTAGTTGAACCCTTTCCTGGATCATGATGCCCTGTACACAGTAACTCTTGTCCTGGTCATCTCCCAGTTGGATTACTGCAACACACTCTACATGGGCCTACCTTTGAAGAGTATTTGGAAGGTATTACTGGTACAGAATGCAACAACATGGATAGTTCTGGAGGCACCTTGGGTGGCACATGTAACATTGCTGTTATGTGCGCTGCACTGGCTGCCAGTTTGCTTCCAGGTCCAATTCAAGGTGTTGGTCATCTCCTTTAAAGCTCTTTATGGCAAGAGTCCAGGGTATCTGAGAAACCTCCTTATCCTGATGGGACTAACCCAGCCCACTCGTTCCAGCATAAAAGGCCTACTTTAGATCCTGTTGGCCAAAGAATTTCACCTGGTAAGATCCAGGAGAAGAGTCTTTTCTGCTGCGGCACCCACCCTCTGGGATATTCTTCCATCAGAGGTGAGATCTGCCCCCACACTCCTGGCCTTCTGCAAGAGCCTAAAAACCTGGCTCTGTTGCTTGGCCTGGGTCCCCAATAGGGGCCTGCTACATTGGGGGCACCTGACAGGGTAGAGAAGATTCTCATCTCCCCAGGCTGCCCATCATCTTGGTTCTTAACTTTTTATCTTTTTATTCTAATACAGGGGTGTCAAACTGCCGGCCCGCGGGCCGGGTGTGTCACCAGGAAACCGCGCCCACCCCATTGCTGGCAATGGGGAAAAAGCTCCGATACGTTGCGGAACGTCACGTGATGTCGCAAGTTTGACATGTCTGTTCTAATGTAATTTGTTTAGCACTTTTAAACTTTTTATTATATTGTAAACTGCTTAGAGCTGCTGTATTAGAGATAAGGGTAGCATAGAAATTTAATAAAACAAATAAAATAGTATTGGATTAAAGGTAGCCCTTGCTTAATGACTGGTCTCTTAGAATCCATTCAGAGCTATGATAGACTCCCCCCAAAAGATACTTACAACCCAGATTTAAAGTTCCGATGGCCAGCTCCTGCCCCCCAGTCACATGTTCATGCAGTATTTTGGGCACTTGGCAACTGGCCCACATTTATGGCCATTTGCAGTGTCCTGCAGTCACATGAGCACAATTTATGACATTGTTTTGCCAGGAACCAGCATTTACTTCCTTAACGACCATAGCATTTGCTTGACCACCACAAAAAATGTCATTAAATCAGGTTGGTCACATGATCACCTGCTTAACAACTGGCATGACTTATGACTGTAATTCCAGGCTGAATTATGGTTGTAAGTTGATGACTACCTGTAGCTGGCTGGTAATGTTGCCAGTACTTCTATTGTCCTTGCTAGTTTTGTGCAAAACTACAAAAGTGTAACAGTTCAATGACAGGACAAAACCTTCTCTCAGGAAATATGGCAAGTGACCCAGTTCTTTTTTAAAAAATTCTTATCTGGTTTTTGAAAACGTATATCTGTGTCAAACCATAATGCTGTGTGGGAGCACAAGGACACTAAATAGCTTAGAGCAGTGCTTTTCAACCTTTTCACAGATTGTACCACTTTTAGGACATGACAATATTCGAGTACCACCAGTGCTTAGCAAGGTGTCAAAAACTTGATGACCCCCCCCAAAAAAGGAAAAAAATACCGGTTTTAATTTATTCAGTGGTGGTTCCTTTGCTGAATCACTTTCCCTCTGCACTGACGAACGTATGACAAATTTATCCATATTTATTAATGTGCACCACTACCTTGGTGGTCAGGTGGCTGGTCGGCCCTTCTTCCTCTCTCCTTCTCCTCTCTCTCTGTCACAGCCTCTCTCTGTCACAGCCTTCGTTGATCCCTCTACTTGTCTCACAGAAGCCTCTCCTCTTCTGCTCTCTCTTTCTCCTCACTGCTCGTCTCACAAAAGCCTCTCCTCTTCTCCCTCTTTCTCCTCACTGCTAGTCTCACAAAAGCCTCTCCTCCTCTCTTTCTCCTCTGCTTGTCTCACAAAAGCCTCTCCTCTTCTCCCTCTCTCTTTCTCCATCCCCTTCTCTTTCCCTGTCATCTTTTTTTTCTCTCCCTCTCCCGCCAAAACCTCCTCCTTTTATATTGTCTCCTCTCTCTCATCTCCTCCTCCTTTTCTCTTCCGGGTGTGCCACTCTCTAAGGCTCAGGGAGAGCTCCAGCATTGGTCGCTCCCCCAGTCTCGCTCCCCCATGCAGTCACCCACTCCCTGGCTTGCTATTGCACACAGCACTGATCAGCTGGAGCTGCGCGCACCGATCCTGGGGCTTCTGCAGCTCCAGCTGACTCTCTCACCCCAAGGCCTGTCTGCTGCTCCCGGTGATAGCAGAGGCTGCCAGAAGCACCGATCAGCTGGAGCTGTGCGTGCCGATCCTGGGCACTCAGCAGAGCCCCAGAAACACTGCAGCTCCAGCTGAATCTCTGTCCAAAGACTGCGTGCAGCTGCCAGCCACTGGAAGCGCCAATCAGCTGGAGCCACGCGCACCAATCCTGGGCCCTCAGCAGAGCCCCAGCAACACCACAGCTCCAGCTGACTCTACGCCCAAAGATTGCATGCGGCTGCCAGCCACCCCCCAGGCCACCAGATGTGCCAGTCAGATGAAGCGGCATGGGCCAATCCTGGCCCCTCAGCAGAGCCCCAGCAACACCGGAGCCTATAGGGCATCTTGATTCCTTCAGTTTTCACAATTTTTCCACATTTGATGGCAAGCATGGCATATCTTGGCTGTATATACATGAGGTGGGATAGTCTGGCAGATGTTTTTGATGTTTGATAGCCATGGTCTGAGTTATTCAGTATTGTTGACAGAGGAATCAGTGCAATGAAAAACAGTAGTACTGATAGTGAGTCTCTTTGGAAGATTCCTCTCTTGATATTAACATCTTCAATTCTATCAACATTGACCAGCAACTGTGTCTTTCATTGTGCCTGTCAACGCTGTTAATATAGGATATTATTGCTTTGACAAGATATGCAGAACTGTCTGGTATTTTTAGAGTTGATTCAGAAGACAGAAAAGGAGGAGATTCATGAGGAAACCCCGGGAAAGAAACGGAAGTAAATCTTTGGCCTCCAGCCTAATTGGAAGACGTAATTCATGACTGTAAAATAAGGGAGGGGTGTAGCAAGAAAAGAAAGACGCAAGCCAGAGAAATTCAGTTTCTGGCATCCATCCATGTAAGTGCCAAGGTTATTTTTGCAATAAATGGATTCTTAGAGGTAAAGGCCTCATGTTTCTCGTTAAAAGCAATCTTCCTTTGGAACCATAACAGTGCCATTGATCTTTGCACAAAGCTTCTGATGTTTCTACTGACTCCTGATATTTCTAGGCACTTGAGTATCCAATCATGTGGCAGGGAGTCAAATGCCTTCTTGTAATCAATCCATGCTACATTGAAGTTGGACTTCCTTCTCTTGCAGTTTTCCAAAATCATATCGTCAATTAGGAGTTGATCTTTTGTTCCTCTGCTGTTTGGGTGGTTTCCTTTCTGCTCAGGTGGAAAGAGCTTGTTTTCAACTAGATGCTGTTGGACTGCATCAGCTACCACATCAATTAGCAATTTTAAAGTTGTTGATAAGCAGGTAATTGACCTGTAGTTGCCTGGTGCTGCCCCTTTTGCTGGATCTTTTATTATCAGGTAGGTTTTGCCAGATGTTAGCCACTGTTCAATTTCACCTCCTTGGAGTATGTAGTTAAACTACTTGGCAATGAGTGGGTATAGACAAGTCAGATGTTTCAACCAAAGAGCATGTAGTTCATCTTTATCTGGTGCTGACCAATTCTTAATCTTCCTTGCTCTTTTCTCCACCATTTCTGCTATTATTACAAGTTCTTTCATTTCAACATCTTTTTTATTCTCACCCACCTCTTTAACCAATCTGCATTCTGGTTGTATTTCTTTGGTTTATCCCATATCTGCGCCCAGAACTGCACTGTTTGTTCCTTGTCAGGTGTTGACTGATTCATTGCAGTCTCTCTGTTGATGGATTGGTAAAAATGTTTGATTGGATTGGAATTTCTGCCTATAATTTCCAATTTGAGCTTCTTATCTGCTGATCTTCTTGGCTATAGCTGTTATTTGCTGCTTTATTATTTCCAGTGCTTCCTTGATCCTCCTTGTTTCTAAGTGCTATTTCTTGATTAGGTATTCTTTGGTCTTCTTGTTCAGCTTTTCTTTCATCTGTTCTACCTTGCTTGCATCTGATCTCAGCTATTCTCATTTCTTTTTAAGATACAAACTGGCAGCTCGATAGTACTGTAGCAGCGATGAAATGCCACAACTCAGCCATGTAACTGCAATGCTTCTGCAATATACAGTGCAAATCTTATAAACCATTATTTTTATAGTGCATAACAAGAAATGCTACCTTTTAATAGTAAAATTAGTCAATCCGTTTAAAAGTAATGTTACTTTCATAATACCTTATGACAGTTAATCACTATTTCATTATAACATCCATACAAAGTGCTGAATTTTTTAGTGAAATGTATTGCCATAAGAAATCATTAATTTTAATAATACCCAAAATATAGTAGATGCAGCATTTGACAAGCACTATGCCTATAATCTTATAGCTAAGAGCCAAAAGATGTGAAACTGAATTTCCTAACAATCTCACTCTTTAAAGTAACAAAGGGAAATAGGAGCTTAGTTTTCACCAGAACATTGGCATTGATGGACATAGTGTTTCCAGAGCTAATTTGACAAATTAAGATATCAATTCTGCTATTTACTATTCAGTGGGGTGAAGAGCAATATCATTGGAACAAGTCAATGAAGCAGTTAAAATAACAGAATAACAGAGTTGGAAGTGACCTTGGAGGTCTTCTAGTCCAACCCTCTGCTCAAGCAGGAAACCCTATACCATTTCAGACAAATGGTTGTCCAATCTCTTCTTAAAAACCTCCAGTATTGGAGCACCCACAACTTCTGGAGGAAAGTCGTTCCATTGATTAATTGTTCTAGCTCTCAGGAAATTTCTCCTTAGTTCTAGGTTGCTTCTCTCCTTGATTAGTTTCCATCCATTGCTTCTTGTCCTGCCTTAAGGTGCTTTGGAAAATAGGTTGACCCCCTCTTCTTTGTGGCAGCCCCTTAGATATTGGAACACTGCTATCACGTCACACCTAGTCCTTCTTTTCATTGAACTAGACATACCCAATTCCTGCAACCGTTCTTTGTATGTTTTAGCCTCCAGTCCCCTAATCATCATTGTTGCTGTCCCAAACGTGCTGTTCAAAAGGCAACTGTCAACTTTACAACGAACCTGTCTGCAGCCATCTTGCTCGTTCTAGGTTGCCACATGAATGGGAGGGTGTGTGGGGTGTTATGTTTTAAGGTTCATTGCGACATTGAGGAGGCAGCAGGTGCAAAACACAACTCTTTATTCTTAGTTAAACAGAAGCCAACTAACATTTGCTCCACCCCTATTTATACAGTCAGCCCTAAATGGCAACCAATAGGATCCCAGCAACCTTCCCGCCCAAACGCCGCTAATTAGCATGTAGACAGGAAGTCTGGCCTTAGCCATCTGCCGGTTCTAATGGTTTCTTCACACTTCTCAGAAACCCAATTCCTAGTAAATCACAGTAATGCACCACAATACATTACACCCCTTCCCCCTGGATCATTGACACTTACAAGCTTTGTTTGTGCAACCTTACAGATATTCCAAAAACATAATGACATACACTGATACCTAAGAATGACATTACACTGTTCCAGTAGCAAGAATACCAAAGCTTTCCAGTTTGCAAGAAAACACATAAACATTCAAGATTGCAAAGAAAATACATAAGCATTCAAGTTTGCAATGAAAATACATAAGCATTCAAGTTTGCAACGACAGAAATCTTATGTAGTCCTTTAAGTATTTCGGTGGCCCCTTTGCCCGCTCAGAACGTCTCGGAGCTGCTGCTAGCTCCCGATCTGCAAGCTCGCCTGCCAGGCTCGGTAGACCGGTGCTTTGTGACCCATCCGACACAGGTAGAGCCAATTCTTGAAGGCTGGTCTGTTCCGGTAGACCCAAGCCAGTGTCTATTTCTCTATGGCTGGCCTGTTCCGGTAGGCCTGAGCCAGTGTTCCTCGATGGGGTAGAACATGAAAAGCCGATTGAGAAGCAGCTTGTCGGCATTGTCCTGTAGACGCAGTGCCTGAGTTAGGAGCAGCCTCGTTTGCAAAGCCCCCGTTCAGCAATCGCAAAGTCTCGCTTTCGCTGAGAGATTCAGATTCACGATCACCGTGTTCCTCCTCCTCCTCCCCCTGAGCAGAGTCATGAGCGGAAGGGTGATTTGGTAGCCTCCGATGCAGCTGGTCAATGTGTCTGCGAAGCACTCGACCGTCTTCCACTTCGTATGAGAGTGGCCCTGACACCTTGCAAACCACAGCTACCACCCACAGTGCCCCATGCCCGTAGTTGCGCGCCCAAACCGGGTCGCCCACTTGCAAGTGCCTCGGAGCCTTAGGCTGCGACGCTTGTGAAGCAACTCTGTCTGGATGTAGCCTATCCAGCTTCGTGATCAACCGCCGCCCCCATCGCAGCTCAGCTGGGCTTCTGCCCGTTGCAGTGCACGGAGTTGTGCATTGGCAGAGTAAGAAGTCTGCCAGTCTATGGTGCCAGTTGCCATTGACAATTCTTTTCAATGATTCTTTGGTCATTCTGATCATGCGTTCCGCTTGACCGTTTGAGGCCGGGTGGAAAGGAGCCGATGTGGTGTGCCTAATCATGTTAGCCCTTAAAAAGGACTGAAACTCTGTAGAAGTAAATTGAGCCCCATTGTCTGATACTAAGACAGTGATGGCAAACCTTTTAGCGACCGAGTGCCCAAACTGCAACCCAAAACCCACTTATTTATCACAAAGTGCCAGAGCCGCATCAGCATTGTGGTGCCCTCGGGGGGGGCAGGGAGGCGCCTCTGAGTGCTGCCTCTGGCACGCAAAACCCGGGGGCGCAAAAATGGGCCACCGTGCTGCAAGGTGCAAAAACGGCCGCCGCCATGCCACGGGGTGCAGATACAAGGCGCTGCACCACGCAAGAATGGGGCAGGGCTAGTGAGCATCACGCAGGCACTAGCCCCGCCCCATTTGCAGCGTGTGCGTGCTCGCAGCCCCGTGCGCACATGCACACATGTAAAATGCTTCCCCCTCCCTTTTCTTCCAGTCCACCAATCGACAATGGTTGGTGACCTCTGCTCTACCACCTCTACTCGAGCTTGCTAGTCAGCCACTTTGCCTCCTTTGTGCTGGACGGGGCTCCTGCTCCAGGTGGCGGTGGCAGCCTGATGGACCTGCTGGCAGCGGTGGCGCGCGTGCCAACAGAGAGGGCTCTGAGTGCCGCCTCTGGCACGCGTGCCATAGGTTCGCCACCACTGTACTAAGACATCGGGCAACCCATGTGTTGCAAAGATGCTTTGCAGCACCTGGATGGTCCTAGCAGTAGTCATAGTGGGGACAGGTGTCACCTCTAACCACTTGGAGTGACTGTCCACCACAATGAGGAAGAGTTGCCCCTGAAAGGGCCCTGCAAAATCAATATGGATCCTAGACCACGGGGCTTGTGTGGTTTCCCATCTGTGAACAGGGGCATGTGGCATTTCTGGTCTTGACTGCTGGCAAATGTGGCAGCTGTGGACCTGGGCCTCGATATCTTTATCGAGCCCAGGCCACCAAAGGTAGCTTCACGCAAGCGCCTTCATCCGGACTATTCCCGGATGTCCCTCATGCAGAGATTCAAGGACTCTAGTCCTCAGTGAGGTCGGGACTATGACCCGACTGCCCCATAGAATGCAACCCTTGTGAGCGGATAACTCGCTCTTCCTTCTCCAAAAACTCTGAAAGTTAGGGCCTGGACAAGTTTTCAGCCATCCTGTGAGCACCCAGTTTAACACGCGACTCAGCGTGTTGTCTGAAGCTGTTTCGGCAGCCACATCCCCTGCGTTAAGGGGAGACTCAGGAAGATCCTGGATAGCCAGGATGCGATTGGCTGGAGCGGGGTCTGGCTCTAGTTGTGGCAAGGGCAATCTGCTAAGGCCGTCTGCGTGGCCCATTTCTTTGCCCAGTTTGTGAACTAGATTGTAACTATAAGCGGACAGGAAGATTGACCACCTTAATATCCTTGGAGAAATGATCTGGGGTGTTTGCTTGTTCGTAGTGAACAGACCCAGAAGTGGCTTGTGGTCTGTGAAGACCGTGAATGGGTGACCATACAGATAGTCATGAAACTTTTTTATGCCCGCTACTATGGCCAATGCCTCCCTATCGATTTGGGCATAATTGCGTTCTGCTGAACATAGAGTCCTAGAGTAGTAGGCTATGGTAACTTGTGTTCCGTCAGCCTTGAGGTGGCTTAACACAGCTCCGATCCCGTACGGGGATGCATCACACGCAATGCTGATTGGCAGCTTTTCATTAAAATGGGTTAATACTGAGTTTGATGACAACAGTGATTTGACTGCTGCAAAACTGTGTTCGTGGACACTCGTCCACTTCCACTGAGCCTTCTTGTCCAAGAGCCGGTGTAACGGCTCTGCCACTGCAGCCTTGTGGGGAAGGAAAGCGTGGTAAAAGTTAAGGAGCCCCCAAAAGGCCTGAAGTTCCCCTTTTGTCTTGGGACTGGGTGCCTGCTGAATTGCTTTGAGCTTGGATTCAGCAGGGTGAATGCCTGCGGCATCTATACGGAAACCGAGGAACTCTGTTGAAGTGACCCCAATTTTACATTTCTCCTGCTTTAGCTTCAGCCCCGCTTCGCGGAAGCGGTGAAGGACAGCTGTGAGCCTTTCTGTTAGGATTTCGACTGATTCTCCCGCTATGAGGACATCATCGAAGTACGGGCAAACACCAGGGATGTTTCGGAGCGTGCGCTCCATCACGCTCTGAAAAATGCCCGGGGCTACACTAACCCCGAACTGCAGGCGCCGGACCTTGAACACACCCCTGTGGGTGACTATAGTCTGGGCCTCAGCCGTGGTGTCATCCACCGGCAGCTGCTGATAGGCTTGAGCCAAATCTAATTTGGCAAAGATGCGACCTCCCTGTAGTGATGCCAAGATATGGCTGACTACAGGCACCGGATAGGAGTGCTGCTGGAGTGCTTTATTTAGCGTGCATTTATAGTCGGCACAAATGCGCACCTCTCCGTTGGCCTTAAGTGGCGTAACTATGGGGGTTTCCCATGGACTGCTATCAACTGGCTCTAAAATGCCTTGTTGCAACAGCTTGTCCAGCTCTGCATTGATTCTTTGCTTGAGGGCGAAAGGCACTCAACGAGGTTTGATCCTTATTGGTGCAATAGTAGGATCAAGTCGGAGGACTATTGGGGGGCCTTTGTATTCCCCTAAGTCAGGGCTGAAGACGTCAGCAAACTCTTTGCAAACGGCCGAAAGGCCTGATGTTTGCACGCTGTTTAAACCAGTCACTTGGATGCCTAATGCATCAAACCAATCAAGTCCAATGAGGCTAGTGCGGTTGCCCTCAACAACTACAACTTCCAGGGGACCCTCAAACCCCCTGAACTGCACCCTTAGAGTAGCTTCTCCCTTGACTGCTACGCGGGAGTTTTGGAAGTCTGTTAATACAAGATTGGACGGCTTGAGCTTAACCCGTTTGCCGCTGCGACTGCAAATTTGTCTGAGTGTTCCTTGGGAGATTATGGATAACATGGACCCCGTGTCAAGTTCCATGTTACACGGAACTCCTTGCAGCATTACTTTAAGCCGCAACTTCTCTTTAAGCGGGCGATGGGCCCCTGTTCTATGAATGCTCCTTCTGCTAGCACAAAACCCCACCCTGTTTTGCCCAGGGACCCCGGTACCTTTCCGGGGTAACTCTTCTGAGTGGCTCTCTATCTTGCGACCCCCTACAGACAGCGGTGATGTGACCTTGCTTGCCACACGCCTGGCACGTTGCTGTGCGGAAACGGCAATCCGCCCATTTGTGTTGACCTCCACACCCGGCACATCAAGAGAATGGAACTGCCTTGTCAACTGGTTGTTGTGGCCTTCTTTCAGGTGGCTGCTGTAGCCAATAGACCTCGTGGTCTTCGACCCTCTCGGCGTCCTCCTGGTGGACGGCCTCTACGAAGGGAGAGCTCTTGTAGAGCCGTAAGGCCTTGACAGCTCCTCCGGCTGCTTCTTCGGCTGTGATCTCCCTCAGTGCGTCTTGGAAGGAAATAGTCTCTTTCACGAATATCTTCTGTTGGAGCTCCCTGCTCCTCAAACCGCAAACTAAACGGTCCCTCAGTCTCTCTTCGAGGTCTTTGAACTCGCAGAGTCGGGCCACTTGGCAAAGGGCGGCTATGAAGTCAGCGGCGGACTCGCCGGGGCGTTGGTCTCGTCGTTTGAAGGCGTGCCGCCAAGCAATGACCGACAGCTTGGGCTCAAAGTGTTCTTTGAGCATCTTCTTAAGTTCTGAGTACGCGATGGACTCGAGCGGAGCTGGCGCGACTAAGTTCTCGGCGATGTCGAATGTTGCTTGGCCGCACACGCACAAGAGCGTTGCGGCCTTCAAGCCGTCTTCCCGGACTTGGTTGACCCGTAGGTAGTTTTAGACCGTCGTGACGTAGGAGCTCCACCTCTCAGGATGGGCGACATCAAATTTGGAGAGTTTTCCTATCTTCGCCATGGTGAGTGTTGTCCTGGCTCCTCAATTGCCTTGTGCTGCCCAGGCTTCTGTCGAGCTCCCAGGGATGGATCCGAGGGAGACCTCTCCTCCGGTGTCTTCGTACTGGTAGGAGTGGAGTGGGGGGGGAAACGTGGTTCCGCCCAAGGCCTCTTCGCTAGGCCTTTTACCCCCTTAGTGACTCAGCTTTTCGATGTTCGGCAGCATGATCCCACCTTCGTCGCCACTGTTATGTTTTAAGGTTCGTTGCGACATTGAGGAGGCAGCAGGTGCAAAACACAACTCTTTATTCTTAGTTAAACAGAAGCCAACTAACATTTGCTCCACCCCTTTTTATACAGTCATCCCTAAATGGCAACCAATAGGATCCCAGCAACCTTCCCGCCCAAACGCCGGTAATTAGTATGTAGACAGGAAGTCTGGCCTTAGCCACCTGCCGGTTCTAACAGTTTCTTCACACTTCTCAGAAACCCAATTCCTAGTAAATCACAGTAATGCACCACAATACATTACATGGGGGATCTTTGCTAGTCTAAACAATTTTCTGTCCTGTGGGAACCAAGGTCATTCTATCGGTTATGCTAAGGGGTTGGGCAGTATGTTAGAAAGCCCACCAAACTATTCTATTGGGGAATGTAGCTGATTACATAGCACTGGGGTGGGAAGTTTAACTTTGTAATAGTGTAACTCTTTGGAGGGACTTTTAGACTTGGTTTCACTTTTGATCGTGGTGATATTTTGTATCCAATAAATATGTTCTTTGAGGAAGCTTCTAGCCTCGGAGTTCTGATTTATTTGGCTCTATCTATTGGAACCATGACATTAAACCAAGTCTCCTAAAAACTTTGTTTTCTCTGGGGTGCTGAGCCCTAGACGCCTACCCACTGCCTTTGGGAGGACGGCAAAGACTCAGCGAAGATTTTGAGATGGAGAAGGAAGATGAATCCACCGCTGCTCGCAGCAGCTTTTCAGGTGTCGGAGCGCAGGCGGCTGCTCTGGCTACCGAAGAAGTGCTACTGGCGGGGGCTCGGCTGAAGGCCCGGGTGATCCAATCTGCAAAGTCGGTACCGCAGGAGGGATCTACACTCCTGGCGGACCTCTATCAGCCAGAGGCAGCCCCTCAGCGCAGAAGCACCCCTAAGACTGCTGAAGAGGAGCTCTTACTGATTCTGTCCCATGGTACTTCATCTGCAGCGCCTAAAAAGGGGAAAGGGTCGACTGGATGGAATGACTCTGTGGAGTGGAAGTACCAGATGGCAGTCCACAGCCCCTCAGTGGAACAGCTGAAGGAGAAATTCGATTGTCTGGAAGTCAAAGAAGTGGCTCCTACCACACAGTGCGTGTGTTCGATGATGGGAAGGCAAAAACCTACCCGTCGCTTCAACCCCCTTGCCAGAGCCCCAGTCCCATTCCTGAAGCCCACACTGTGTCTCCCGCTCCCCAGTCGGCAGTGATGTCAAGCCCCGGGTCCCAACCAAGCCCTCAGTGGCAGCATCAGCCCGCGAGCCCAGAGGTCCAGCAGAGTGGTACGGCCACGGCTCCAGGACCGACAAGCTTCCCCGCAACCAGTGTACTTGGCACCGCAGCCTATGGAGCCACTTCCTATCAAGCCCATGTTCGAGGAGGATCCCGAGAAGCTGCCTTTCTTCTTGAATCAAGTATGGGTCCACTTTGACCGATACACTTATGTGTACCTTGATGATGCCACGATGGTGAACACAGTGGTGGCCAATTTAGAGGGTGAAGCGGCTAAGTGGGTGACCAACCTTCACGATGAGGGGGCTCCTGAGTTGCTGGATGCGAACTTATTCATGAGCAATTGAGAGCACGATTTGAAGATGAATCCCAAGCCCTGCAGGTGGAAAAAGAGATCTACCGTTTGAAGCAGAAGGGCCATCCGGCAAAAGAATATGTTCGGGAGTTCTGGAGGGTTGTTGGTCAGTTAGGACAGTGGCCAGAGCGATCATTGATCCACTACTTCAAGGAAGGGCTGGACCGTGACTTACTCCAAGCATGCATCTACCGAGGGATTCCTAATCAACTACGAGATTGGTATAGTATGGCAGTCACCCTGGACTTCGAGTTAGATCGAGCAAAGAAGCCAGCTGCTGCCGAACCGAAGTCAAACCAAGGTCTGGAAAAGCACCCCATACTACCTCGACAGCCAGCACTTTCCAAGCACCCGCCGGGGTTCCCATCAAGTGTTTCAGATGTGGACAGCAAGGTCACCGCACCGCCGAGTGCCTGGCTCCTGCTCCCCAAGTTAAGAGCACACCTACTTCAACCATTAAGCCCAGGAAACCCCCATGGGCAGGATGAGAGAAGTCGAATTGGGCTCATCAGGAGCAGACCATCAAGATCTCCTCTCCTTCCCAGGCAGAAGCAACAGCTTCGCCTGAACACCTGCCGATGCCGGCTCCTTACGACAGTGATGAGGAAGGTGAAGACGATCCGATGGCAAGACGAGCCATCCCACCATTCGCTATTCCCGCCAAGATTATAGTGCCAAAAGCAGGGGCCCAAGCAGACTTAAAAGTTCTAATAGATTTGGGTTGCACCAGGTGCCTAATCAACCTCCCCACAGTACTTAAGCTGGGGATTCATGCCAAACTGTTGCCCCTAGCCATGAAATTTGAACAGGCGGATGGGTCTCTTATCGGAGGTTCCCCTGCAATGCATCTGACCGAGCCAGTGCACTTAGAAATGGGACAGCACTGGGAAATCATCTGTTTTGTGATGATCCCAAAAATGACAAGAGACTGTGATTTTAGGTTTGGCTTGGCTCAATAAGTGGTGTCCCACCATTTGGTGGGAGAAAGGTGTGAGAACTTTGAGGTTAGTGACAAGACCCCTTCCACCTACTGAGACCAGTGAGATAAAGAGAGTTGCTGCAGTAGGGACCCAGGGGGAACCTCTTGAGACATTAAAAGCTGCTGTCGAGCAAATACCGGGCCTTTAGTGAAAAGGAATGTGACACGCTTCCACCTCACTGAGCCACCGACTGTGTAATTGAGATCCTACCAGGTGCCAAACTCCCAAAGCCCAAGATGTACTCTATGACACCCAGGGAGATGAATGAACTGAGATAATACATCAACAAGAACCTGGCCAGAGTGTTTATCCAGCCCGCTAAGTTGCGCATGGCTGCCCCAGTGTTATTCAAAGAAAAGAAAGATGGGTCTTTGAGATTGTGCGTGAACTTTAAAGGGTTAAATGATGTCAGCATAGAAAACATGTACCCCCTTCCTCTGGTGAAAGACATCCTAGTCCCTAGCAAAAGGGAAGATCTTCTTGAAACTAGACATAAGGGATCTTAAGTGACAGATTTTATCTTCCTGGGCTCTAAGATCACTACAGATGGGGACTGCAGCCAAGAAATTAAAAGACGCTTGCTCCTGGGGAGGAAAGCTATGGCAAATTTAGACAGCATACTAAAAAGCAGAGACATCACCCTGCCAACAAAAGTACGTATAGTCAAGGCCATGGTTTTCCCAGTTGCAATGTATGGCTGTGAAAGTTGGACCATAAGAAAGGCTGAACGCAAAAGAATTGAGGCCTTTGAACTACGGTGCTGGAGAAGACTCCTGCGGTCCCTTGGACTGCAAGGCGATCAAACCGGTCAGTCTAGAGGAGATCACCCTGACTGCTCCTTAGAAGGCCAGATCCTGAAGTTGAAACTCAAGTACTTTGGCCACCTAATGAGAAGGAAGGACTCACTGGAGAAGAGCCTAATGCTGGGAAAGATTGAGGGGCAATAGAAGAAGGGGACGACAGAGAATGAGGGGCTGGATGGAGTCACTGAAGCAGTAGGCGTGAGCTTAAATGGACTCCAGAAGATGGTAGAGGACAGGAAGGCCTGGAGGAACGTTGTCCATGGGGTCGCGATGGGTCGGACACGACTTCGCAACTAACAACAACAACAACAAGGAGGGGGATGAATGGAAGACAGCCTTCAATTGCCCCTTGGGAAGTTTCCAGTTCAAGGTGATGCCTTTTGGCCCCCAAGGGGCTCCTGCAGTGTTTATGCAGTTGATTAACCAGGTGCTACATGATCACCTATACAAGGGAGTTTTAGTTTACCTTGACGATATCCTCATCTACACTGAAACCATGGATGAGCATGTTAAATTAGTTCTCAAAAAGCTGCTACATGCTAAACTCTATGCTAACCTTTGTAAATGCGAATTCCATCAGATGAGCCTCGACTACCTGGGATACCAAATCTCTAGTGAGGGGGTGGAAATGGACCCTGCAAAAGTCAAGGCGGTGCTAGAATGGCAACCTCCATGGACCCACAAGTTTTTTGGGGTTTGCAAACGTTTACCGGCAGTTCATCCCCTCCTTTGTGAAAATAGCTATGCCAATTACTGAGCTATTGAAAATCGGAAGAGGGGGGGGAAAGCCCCGACCTTGTCAACCTTTACAATGGACCATGGAATGCCAGGTGGCATTTGAGCAATTAAAAAGACTGTTCGCCACAGAACCAGATCTAAAACACCCTGATCCTGAGGAACAATTCATCATTCAAGTTGACGCAAGTGATGTCGCAGTGGGCACTGTCCTCCTACAAAGGAACAATAGGGGGGACCTACAACCTTGCGCCTATACTTCAAGAAAGCTCACAGACACGGAGAGGAGGTGGGCTGTTTGGGAGAAGGAGGCTTTTGTGGTGAGATGGGCATTACTAACTTGGCGCCATTTCCTGGAGGGGAGCAAAGTACCTTTCGAGGTATGGACTGGGCATAAGAACTTAGAGGCACTAAAGACCCCTCAAAAGTTATCCCCTAAGCAAGTTCGCTGGGCACAGTATTTCAATCATTTTAATTTTACTCTCAAATACTTCCCTGGGGGGAAAAACTTTCTGGAGGACGCCTTATCTAGAATGCCCCAATATAAGAGTCTCTGGGAGGAAGTTATTAATTCCATCATTCCTCTACCACAGTCATCCTTTGAGGTAACCTCAAGATGTCAAACACAGAGGAAATCCGACGAGCCTGATAGTCGTTTAACACAGAAGCTCAAGGAGGAACTAAAAAACAGACCCCTGGTTCAGGGACAATAGACCTATCGAGATGGGCTAGCTTGGATGGGGTCTAAGCTGTATCTTCCAATTTCCCTCAGAATTCAAGCCCTTCAACGTAGTCATGATGCCAAGCAAGCTGGTCATTTTGGTTTTCTAAAAACTTTGCATTTGGTGCGGTGGCAGTTTTGGTGGCCAGGAATGAAAAAAGACATTGAAAATTATGTAAAAAGCTGTGCTACCTGTGCAGCTATGAATAAAATACCCTGGTAAACCTCCTGGTCTGTTGCAGCAGGTAGCAGATCCTTCCCAACCCTGGGAGGAGATAGCCATGGATTTTATTGTGGAATTGCCTGAGAGCAAGGGAAACACAGTAATTTGGACTGTCATTGACCTTTTTTCAAAGCAAGCTCATTTCGATGCTTCTTTGGGGCTTCCGTCTGCCCAAAAACCTCAGGCTATTTTTGAAGCACATATATTGACTCCATGGAGTCCCGAAAAGAATTATATCAGACAGGGGGTTCACTTTACCGCAAAATTCTGGAGGGAGTTTGTAAAATTGATTGGGTCCACCCAGGGACTTTCATCTGCTTTTCATCCGAGTACGAATGGATCGGCAGAACGTCCGAACACAATGATAGAACAATACCTCAGATGTTATGTTAACTACCAACAGACTAACTGGGCGGACCTCCTACCTTTCGCTGAAGTGGTGTACAACAATACAGTACGCAGTAGCACTGGATTTACTCCATTTAAAATAGCTACTGGTCAGGATTTTGTTCCGATGCCCGAATACCCCCAGGAGCCTCCCACTTCGCAGACCCTTGATCAATGGGTGACCTCTTTGCAGAATGTTTGGGCAAACATAAAAAATGTTTTAGCCCAAGCCACTAAGACTTATAAAGAGCAAGCTGATAAGAAGCGATCTCCCCAGAGGCCATTTCATGTGGGGGAGAAGGTTTATCTCTCTACTAAATACCTAAGACTAAAATTACCTAGGAAAAAATTGGGACCTAAGTTTCTTGGTCAGAATCATAAATCCTGTCACAGTTTAATTAAAGCTCCCACAGCTTTTAGGGAAAGTTCACCCCGTTTTCCATTGTACTTTGTTAAAGCCAGTCACAGAGTTGTCCTTGAGAACCATTCCCAAGAAGGCGCCTGGTCCCATTCTCATAGAAGGAGAAACCCACTATGAGATAAAACACATTCTTGATTCTAGATTGTATAAAGGAAAGTTACAATATTTAGTGCAGTGGAAAGGTTACCCCTTGTCAGAAGCTACCTGGGTGAAAAGTGCAGATGTGAAGGTAGACAGGTTAATAAGATGGTTTTATGACAAGCATCCTCAGAAACTCAGGGGGGATTCCTAACTTGTATTTTTGTTTCCTCTGCAGGAATTGCTTTCTTATTGGGGGGGGGGGGGGTTCCGACTGTCAACTCTGCAACAAACCTGGCTGCAGCCATCTTGCTCGTTCTAGGTTGCCACATGAATGGGAGGGGGTGTGGGGGATCTTTGCTAGTCTAAACAGTTCTGTGTCCCGTGGGAACCAAGGACATTCTATTGGTTATGCTAGGGCAGGGGTGTCAAACTGCTGGCCCGCGGGCCGGTTGCATCATGTGGAGGCCGTGCCCACCCCAGCTTCGGCAATGCGAAAAAAGTCAAGATACGTCGCGACACGTCACGTGACGTGGCGAGTTTGACACCCGGGTTGGGCGGTATGTTAGAAAGCCCGCAAAAATATTCTATTGGGGAACGTAGCTGATTACATAGCACTGGGGTGGGAAGTTTAACTTTGTAATAGTGTAACTCTTTGGAGGGACTTTTAGACTTGGTTTCACTTTTGATCGTGGTGATATTTTGTATCCAATAAACATGTTCTTTGAGGAAGCTTCTAGCCTCAGAGTTCTGATTTATTTGGCTCTATCTATCGGAACAATGACAGCAACTGGACTTTCTTGGGGTTTTTTTCCTTGAAAACGTTTCACTTCTCATCCAAGAAGCTTCTTCAGTTCTGAATTTTGTCACTTTATCAAAGAATGCAATAAGTTTTGTCTGGCATGATCTGTTTTTGACAAACCAATGTTGGCCTTTGGTTATGACTTTGTTTGCCTCTAGGTGTTTGCAGATTCATTGCTTTATCATCTTTAACTTGGCAACTTTAAAACGTGTGGCATACTGGCTGGAGAATTGAAATCCATACATTTTAAAGTTGCTAAGTTTAAAAAACAATGATCTTGAAGCAACTTCTACAGCTCCTGCTTCTAATGACTCCATTTTAGAAATTATAGAAAAAACTGAGCAGTGCTTACCATTTTCATCCTGACCACCAGTCTCAGGTGTGCCTTGCTGCTGATTCTCCTCAGGTGCTTCAGGGTAAATAATTGCTGTATCTTCTTGTTGCAGAAATTCTTCAACATTCAGGTCACAATTATTTTCATTTTCTTCATCAGAATCACATTCATCTTTTACTAGAAATAAGGATTGATAATATTCTTTATTTTATTTGCATTATGCCTTTAAGCTGAGTATGCAAGATGACTAATAACAAGGTAAAGAAACAACAAAATAGTATTTAACATTAAGCAGGGCTGGCTGTGGGTTGTGTGTCAAAGAATTAAAGATGGTAGCCTTCATCATGCAATCAAAGTTAAAATGGGGAGGGGCTGTCAAAGTTCCAGCTGATGATCCCAACGAAGTAAGCACACCTGAGACATTACAATCTCTAATGCAAAACTTTATTGAGCACAGCATACCAGCACTAATGAATGGAAAACCAGCTTTGGCAATATGGTGCCAGAAAGATAGTTAAAAGAGTAACCTTCCCTTCCCTCTCTGACACTTCAGGTCACATTGTCCAATTCATCTTCAGGCTGTTGTTATGAGAAGAAAGCCTCTGCTTGCCATAACATATCTTCTGTGACCTTGCTTCCCATATGGATAGAAACCACCTGTGCATTCCATACATTCCCCTCCCCCCTTGGAATTCTTGGCAAGCTAGAAGCAGCATGGCTGTCCTAGCGCAAGCAATCTTTGTAGCTTGACAGGCTGGCCCACTTACAGAGTTGGGAGAACCTGGAAAACAATGAATACACATTATTACTTGCTAACTTTCTCTTGCGATGGCCTCGGCTTCCGGTGGTGTTTATTATGGAATCGCTCCACTAAGCGATCCACTTTCACATTGTGAGCCTTTACCCATCTGGCTTCTGATATTGGGTAACCTTTCCATTGGATTAGGTACTGTAACTTCTCTTTATGGATCCTGGAGTCTAGGATCTGCTTAACTTCGTAGTGTGTCTCTCTCCCCCCCCCCCCCCCACTATTATTGGATCAGGGGCTGCGTTCCCCTCTGGCCTCATCCTAGAGCTCTGAAATGGTTTCAGTAGGCTGCAGTGGAATATTGGATGTGTTTTACCCAGTATTCTGGGCAGTTTGAGTTCTACCATCACCGGATTGATGACTTTCACAATAGGAAAAGACCCTATGTACTTTGGACCTAGCTGTTTGCAAGATTGTTTCAACTTGCTGTATTTTGTGGACAGATACATTTTATCTCCTACATGAAACGTCCCTTGAGAAGCTCGCTTTTTATCTGCCTGCTTTTTCTGACTCTCAGCTGCTTTGGCCAATGCTTTCTTCATGTTGCTCCAGACATTCTGGAATGAATCTACCCACTCAGTTAAAGTACCCAAGGAGGGAAACTCCTGAGGGCATTCTGGCATGGGCATGAATTCCACCCCCGTAGCCACCTTAAATGGGGTGAAACCTGTACTGCTGTGTACAGCGTTGTTATATGCTACCTCCACAAATGGCAGAAGCCCTGCCCAGTTGGTTTGCTGGTAGTTTACATAGCAACGCAGGTATTGTTCCACCATTGCACTGGCTCGTTCCGCGGCTCCGTTCGTACTTGGATGAAAAGCTGAATTAAGCCCCTGGGATGACCCAATCATCCTGACAAATTCCCTCCAGAACCTAGCAGTAAACTGGACCCCTCTGTCTGAGATGATGCATTTGGGCACCCTGTGCAGTCGATAGATGTGCTGTAGGAACAGCTTTGCTAGCTTCTGGGCTGAGGGGAGGCTAAGACACGCAATGAAGTGGGCTTGCTTGGAGAATCACGGTGTTCCCCCCACTCTCAGGCAATTCCATGATAAAGTCCATAGCTATCTCCTCCCAGGGTCTGGCTGGGTCAGCAACCTGCTGCAGCAATCCTGGGCTCTTCCCTGGCAGTCTCTTGCTGGCTGCACAAGTTGTACAGCTTTTCACATAGCTCTCAATGTCTTTCTTCATCTTTGGCCACCAGAACTGGCAGTTGGCCAAATGTAGAGTCTTTAAGAACTCAAAGTGGCCAGCTTGCTTGGCATCGTGGCTGCGCTGTAAGACTTGCACTTGCAGGCTGTCTGGGACATATAACTTGTCCACGTTCCATGCCAAACCCCCCCCCCAGGTTAAATCTCTTTGGTGAGCTCCAAACCACACATCAGATTGCAGTGCTTGCTTCAATTGTTGGGCAAAGGCGTCCGTGGGGGGTGAACTCCTTTTATTCTCTTGCCGCCTTGTAGTGGCTTGTGCTGCTTGTTGTCTTGTGGGAACAATGGAACTCACCACCTCTTCTTGATTGCTTTTGTACTGGGGCATGTGGGACAGAGCATCTGCCAAGAAATTCTTTCCCCCTGGAATGTATTTCAAATCGAAGTCAAATTGTTTAAAGTACTGCGCCCATTGGACTTGTTTGGGGGAAAGCTTATGGGGAGGTTTCAGGGCTTCTAAATTTTTATGGTCAGTCCACACCTCAAATGGGGTTTTACTCCCCTCTAGAAATTGCCTCCAAGTCAATAGCGCCCATCGCACTGCAAAAGCCTCTTTCTCCCACACGGCCCACCGTCACTCAGTCTCATTCAGCTTACGGGACGTGTATGTGCACGGTTGCAGGGTCCCCTCCTTGTTCCTTTGGAGGAGAACTGCTCCCACAGCTACATTGCTGGCGTCCACTTGAATCTGGATGCTTTAAGACTGGCTTGGCCACAAACAGTCCCTTCAATTTTTGGATGCTGCTTGGCATTCCATTGTCCATTTTAAGAGCTGATTTGGCTGGGGCTTTTCTCCCCCTCCCTTCGTTCTCAGCAACTCTCTGATCAGTAGGGCAATCTGGGTGAAAGAGGGGATAAATTGCCTCTAAAAGTTCGCGAACCCCAGGAAGCTTTGTAGTTGCTTCTGGGTCTGGGGAGCTTGCCACTCCAACATGGATTCCACCTTTTCTGGATCCATCTCTACTCCTTCACTTGACACTCGGTAGCCCAGGTAATCTAGGCTGGTTTTCTGGAACTTGCATTTTGACAGTTTGGCGTATAGCTTAGCATCCAAACGTTTTTTCAGCACCTGTTATACGAGTTTCACATGTTCGTCCATCGTCTCAGAGTAGATGAGGATGTTGTCCAGGTACACTAAGACCCCCTTGTATAAGTGCTCATGCAGCACCTCATTTATGAGCTGCATAAATACAGCTGGGGCTCCTTGCAGTCCAAAAGGCATCACTCTAAATTGGTAGCTCCCTAGCGGGAAGTTGAAGGCAGTTTTCCACTCATCTCCTTCTTTGATCCTCACTCGATAGTACGCCTCCCTCAGGTCTAACTTGGTGAAGACCTTCCCTTTGGCTAGGTGTCCGAACATATCTTTCATGAGGGGGAGGGGGTACATATTTTCCACACATACTGCATTAATTCTTCTAAAATCCATGCACAATCTCAGCCACCCATCTTTCTTCTCCTTAAACAAGATGGGGGCTGCCACTCAGGATTTTGTTGCTTGGATGAAACCCCTCGCCAAGTTCTTGTCTATGTAGTCTCTTAGCTCTTTCATCTCCTTGGGTGTCATGGAATACATTTTCGGCTTTGGGAGTTTAGCTCCGGGCAAAATCTCTATCACACAGTCCGTGGGGCGGTGAGGGGGCAGCACGTCACTCTCTTGCTAAACACCTCTATGAGGTCTCAGTACTCTCTTGGGACGGGCTGCTGCTCCTCCCCCTGCTCTGATGCTGCTTTACTGCGTTGAAGGGGTTTCCTTGCCTCCCTCCCCAGCTTGGCCTTTTCTTTCTCCCCCTTTTGGAGGAGAATGGGACAACTCACTGCAGCCAGATGGGTGTGACTGGGTAGGCGTGGCCATCTGAGTGCCACCAGGTGGGCGTGGGTGAGTGGGTGTGGCCGGGTCGATGCGAAGGATTAGGTGCAGCCCACTCGGGGCAGATGACTTGGGGCGGCTGACTCGGGGCGGGTGGATGGGTGTGGCTAGGTGGACGCAACCACATCAGTGTGGCTGGCTAGGGGGTGCCAGGTGGGCGTGGCCAGGTGGGCGCAGAACAAGTCGCCGTGGGCAACTGGACGTGGAGCCAACTCGGCAACCCGCCAAAACAAAAGTCACTCGGAGACATGCTGGCAAACAGGAAGCAGGGAAGCGGCAAAATTTGAAAGGCAAAGGGTGGATTCCCCCCCCCCCCGCCTTTAGAGAAATGCTCCTTTTTTCTTGCTGCTTCCTGAGCAGAGATTTCTCTGCTATTTCTGGCAGGGAATGGATTCCCCCACCCCCACCCCATTTGGTGAAATGGAGCGTTTTTCTTGCTGCTTCCTGAGCAGAGATTTCTCTGCTATATGTGGCAGGGAATGGAGGGGCTGAATGGATTCCCCCCCCCCAATTTGATTCTATGCCTCTGTTTACAGTATGCAACCAAGGATTGTATTAGCTATTTTGGCATCATCAGTTAACTGATTTTATGTACATAGCGGAGGACAAATCTAATACAAAAAGAATACACTGTTACCTCTGCTGTGCCCCATCATAATCTTGTATTATAATCTTGCAACAGACCCATACTTCATCCACTGTTCTGCTAAGAATAACAGCTAAGAAATTGCAGAGGCACTGCAGTCAGGGGAAGGAGCTGTTGTGCATAATTTATCAGCAACACTTGCAAATTGCTCTAGTGAGAGCCTATTGTGGTCATTTTCAGTAACCATATAGCCATAGTTTAATGCCTTAAGTGCAGTGCATGTACAAAGCCACCAGAGAGAAAAAAAGATTAGAAGTAAGAGATATGGTAGTAGAAAAGGAGTAATTTCCTTTTTCAAGAATGCAGGGTTATACTAACCTGAAGACTATTCTAAATACTAGAAACACAATTAAGGAATTTGATGACAAATTACCTGGACATCCAGATTCATCTATTTGAGCTTCAGGCCCCAGGATTTCCTTTGCTTCTTTACTACCTAAAATATAATAGGATACAAATGAAGACCATTTGTCTTTAGTTAACCGAACTTTAGTTAACTTATTTAATTGAAACAGTTCAATTTCCTATCATCTGAGTCATACTGAAAATGTTCATAATATTTTAATGTATTATTGTTGCTTATACTTGAATTGCTATATACCACCTTGTAGAAAATGATATAAATGCCATATACATAATGTGAAAATTTTTTGCAGTAATGCTAGAGAATGAAATAACACTGAAAATCCCTGTCCTATATACCTATCTCACTTAAAATGGGAGTTATCATGAGGAAGGCTTCTAATGAAAATTGTAATAATTGGCTAAATTTACAAACTAGAAGATTTTCCTTCAGCTACCTCAGTCCCCACATGTTCAAGTCTTTTATAAACCAAAGAGATTGGCTCATAAATTGAAGCCAACTGAAAACCAATGTTTAAGTTCGAGTATTCTCTAACAGTACTAGTTGTCAGTCTTCCTACTGACCTCTGAACAACCATGAAAGACATCTTCACATAATGCACTACAGTGTGCCAGTTTGCTCATTAATAACATTAATAACTCCAGCCAGGTTATACATTATTGATAGTGAATTAAAAAAAGAGATGGCTGCAAAAGAGAGTATACATTGAACAAAGATTGATGTGTGTTTTTTGGTTGGCGACTTCAGGATCATTAACTCCAAACAGTCTAAAAAACACACTAGGATTATAGGAAGCTCTAGACCAGGGGTGTCAAACTGCCGGCCCACCCCATTGCCGGCAATGGGAAAAAAGTCGCAATACGTCGCGACACGTCACGTGACGTTGCGAGTTTGACACCCATGCTCTAGACCTTGAGATTGATGCTGATGTTACTTGGAAGGTTTCATCTAAAAAATTCACAGCCCTTCTATAATAATCTTTACTTTAAAAATACATCTAAAAATTAAGCTAAAGTAAACATCTGAACATACTGAAGACCATTAAATTATTAGATGTGTTCTCTATTGCCAAAGTTCAGGTTTCTTCTTTGGAAGATAAACTATCCACTACATGTATGCATACTTTTGTTAACCACTGCTTAGAGTTAATTGCAAATGGCATATAAACAGCAGAAACAAATGCCATTATTGAAATACTGCTTTATTCACAGAAAATCAAATTATAAAAAGGTAGCATCTGATTTCTCTACTGAAACAGTTAATTTATTACATGTAAAGCAGCATTTGCTTTAGTTGCATATAACACATCTGGCATATTACTGATCTATAGTTATTTAAAACAATATCTGAAATTAGTAATGGAAATAAGGGTACTTCCGCATGAAGAGTTTTATTCTGCAAACATTTGCTTCATTCAGCAAATTTTATGAAGGGTCTAATCTTCTTGCAATAAGCTCATTCTTATATTTATTCTAACCACACCAAAAAAAACCAGATAAGGAAGCAATGCGTAGAACAGGAGAAATGGATCAGAACATGTATACTTGAAGGAGAATGAGGAGAGTTCTCTCTGAAGAAAGTAGAAGACATATTAGATGTCTTCTTTCTTTGGTGCTTGTTACTGTAAGGTTTTCCACTTAGCTTCACAATTGCAAAGAATTACAACTTTATTTTGATCAAAACAGAGAGGGGTGGCCTTATTCCTCTTCGTGGCTGGTAGAGGAATGAAGGCAACAACCAGGAAAGATGTCTTCCACCTTTTATACCTTTTCAGAACAAAAAGATCAGGTGTTTGTATCAGGAACGAAAAGGTACAGAAAAATAATTCCAAGATGATGACTCATACACAGCAACCCAGGCTCCATCCTTAACTCCTTTTCCCCCTCCCCTTACTGTGCTCTTTTCATGTAAGCAATCTCCTGTATATAGAGCATGAGACATTTGCTTTTATGTAAATAATTTCCCAATATAAGGCACCTACAAAGCTGCTTGCACATGAACAAAGTTATATATAAAATGATTACAAAGTATCACTACTAATATCAAGCTTAAGCATAATAAAATTCCTTCATTACTAATTTCCATATATTGTGTTTTGCATTCTGCAAAATAGTCTCCCCCCCCCCCAACACTAAGGCTTTCCTGAGCTTACAAACAGAGGAAAGTAGTGATTACTTCTGAATAGCCACTAGAAGGATCAGGCTGAAGGCCACAATTTTCTTATTATCCCAATATAATTCCTGCTGTGATTAAGCAGATATTATCTCAAAGAGGTTATCTCTGCAGTGCGTAACAACTCAGTAAATATGCATTCACTGTGAGTATAAAGCCTACCTAAAACATTTGAATTAAAAAATACCTAGTGAGAATAACCTTTAAGGCCAACTCTTCCCAAATGCAATAGCATTAAAAAAGTACCTAGCTAATGACAACCTTCAAGGCTAGCTCTTTCCAAATGCACTATTTTTAATTTTCTCGTAGGACTTCTGTATCTCTGAAAGCTAGATAGCAGATAAACTACTGGAGCTCTATGAATTAGGACAATGCAGTGAGAGAACTTCATAAGGCCTGTATTTTGCCATCTTTCTTGCCACTAAAGTATTAGTAGGGAAGGGAGGGACACTTGCATGTTCAGTGAGTCCTATATTCCCACTACTGTTGCTATTGTAATATTGTGTTAGTGTGTGCTGAGAAACAAATGTCACTGAGCTGAAGGATAAAAGATCCACAAAGAAAAGGTTTGTGCAATCAATTTATGAACAAGAGGCAAAAAGAGTTTGAAAGTAATAGACTAAATCAGGGGTGTCAAACTGCCGGCCCACGGGCCGGATGCGTCATGGCGAAACCGCGCCCACCCCATTGCCGGCAATGGAAAAAAAGGCACGATACATCATGACACATCACGTGATGTTGCAAGTTTGACACCCCTGGACTAAATGATAAACTTCCTGGGATATGAATGCCTGTGCTATACTATTTCTAAAAGAGGTAAATACTTCATTTCTATGTTTATTAAGAGATACATTTCTTGATACCTACCTTCATCTTCCCAGCAACTGTTTGCACTTCCTTCTCTTTCGTATTCTGGTAATACTGCTTGGTCTTTTGGCAAGTCATTGTCTAGCATGCTATTATCACAATCTGTTCCATCTACTAGACTTTCTTCAACAATGTGCAATTTGTCTTCATAATCTGAATTAGTTTCTACAACATTATTGTAGCTGGTAACTGCAGAGATACAAGGAGAAAAGATCAATGCATCTACAGCTGTTCAGGAATGATTCATCACTAATAAGAATACTGATAATTAGGTATAACTACTGTATTGAGTTCAGTCCTCAATTCTAAATATAGAGAAACATACTATAACTCTCACTGAGGCAATTAAGTATAGTATATTCTTCGCACACGTATAATATAGTTGGACTTCTTACAAATCCAATAAATAAAGGTAAAGGTTTCCCCTGTCCAGTCATTTCTGACTCTAGGGGGCAGTGCTCATCTCCATTTCCTAGCTGAGGGAGCCATTGTTGTCCGAAGACATTTCTGTGGTCATGTGGCCAGCATGACTATACACCAAGGCGCACAGAATGCTGTTACCTTCCTACCGAAGTGGTACCTATTTATCTACTTTCATTTGCATGCTTTTGAACTGCTAGGTGGGCAGGATAAATGAACAAACAAAAACTTTGTCATGTGTTCCAGAGATGAGAACATTCATTCAAAACATGACTTGGGGTGTCTCCATACCAGCTATCTTCTGGGAGAGAATTTGGGAAAGTTCTTATAGTCTGTCCTTTATTAATAAATGTTCCTTATAAGTTCATAACTTGCTACTTGAACTACAGGAAATACTTGCTTAATCAACTAGAAAAACTGAAGTATACTCAACTTTGTCTCCAAGTTTACTCTGGCAACATCATTACAAGATTTGAATTTATTTCATTTTTTCTAATGGCTGCCTACCCAGTAGACTCTGGGCAGCTTACAAAACAGTTAAAAATATAAACACAAGGCCTCCCAGACTAAAAATAAGCACAATTCCAGAAACACACCAGCCCCACCCCACCCACAAGGCCTGGGATTTGACTGCATCACTAACCAAGGAAACTTTCACTTGCTCATTCTCTAAGGTACTCTAGTACTGTATATGCTACAATCTCTCAGCAATGATCCACTACAGCTGAACTAAAATTCATCACAAGATTTCATGCCATTTCTTATTGATTAAACAGCGATGAAATTTTATTACCACAGCATGTAATCTTATACATCTCTAAGAACATATCTATCAATCCTTAACTACTTCACAGTTAATGATAAAGATCACCATCTGTTATCTTTCCTTTTCCCATTCAGCTCCCTTTCTATTCCCTCCCTCAGCAGCTGTATGCATATATAATATTCCTTTTTTGGGATTATATTCAAACATCTGATGAGCTGAATTCATGAAGGCTTATGCAATAATAGCAGAACTTTAAACACCATGTCACTTTATTTTTACTCACATGAAGTACTGTCCATCACTATCAAATAGTGAAAGCTTGAATCTCTAAATCAGTCTCTCCCTCACTAAAAACACCAGCCTCTTTTTCCTAGAATATGGGGTATCCTGCTTACAAGTAAATCCCTGCACAATATAACAATGCTGATTAAGTCCTGCTATTGCAACTACTTTATTTAAAAAATAATGGCAAGACGTTCACTGTGCTATCAATGGAATAGCTTTAAGCTTTATATACTGTAGATGTTGAAAAGTGGGATAAGAAAAATTTACATGCGTCCAAAGTTTTCTCTTATGCCTTTCCCCCCCCCCCCCCCCCCCCCAACATCTATATAAAGCTAAAGGTGGTATCATTCAAAGATTTGCAATGAACTGTCACTAGTGTCTCCAGCTCTATTTGTCTTTATTATTGGGTATAAAAATGCTGAATGTCTGGATGTGGAAATGAGTTGGAAGAAGGCCAATACATAGAACCTGAATTTTGACAAGACAGAAATACTGTGGGTAGGTGGTTCTTAGTTCTTGGAAACTACTGTTCAAACTATTTTGGAGCTGCACATCCCTGATCTGGAACTATAGTACAGGTGCTATTATATATTGCTATTATCTCTTATCAGTTTTGACTACTTTGCTGCTTGCCACTATACCTAGTGGCAGCTTAGTTTATAGTACACCATCCTCTGATAGTTGCCTGCTTAGGTTGCTGTGAGGGCCACCTAGGAAGACAATGCACATAGAAAAATGCAAAACTCAAATTCTCAACAGGGTTAGCTAAGTGGAACTTAATAGGCAGCAGTGGGCAACCACTGACTGTCCAGGAACTATACCAGTGGTGGCGAACCTATGGCACCAGTGGGTGCCTCTCTGTGGGCACCCATGCCGTGCCCCGGAGATGGTGAGGGACTGGCCCCCGCCGCCCTGGCCCCGCCACCCAGTCTGCCATGACCACCGCGGCCACGCCCACCCGGCACCCGGTGATAAATAAGTGGGTTTTGGGTTGCAGTTTGGGCACTGGGTCTCTAAAAGGTTCGCCATCACTGAACTATACAGTTACTAAACTACAACTCTCAACATCCCTCACCATTAGCCATACTACAAGTTGCAATTAGCAACATCTGAGCTACATGTAGGGTACTTATCCTACATTCTATTTAATGTATTAATGCTTAAAATCCTGGGAAAGTCCTGGGATTGCAGTAACCTCTTTTGATGCCAATTAACCTGTGGATTAAGATATTTTAGCAATGTTTTGAGTTCAGCCAGCAATACAAGTGCATAATGTATGCATAAAGCAAAAGGCCTTTTTTTATGGTAGATGTCAACTGGAGTATACTGTATTGCTTAAAAATTTTTGACGGGCAAGTTAATAATAATAATAATAATAATAATAATAATAATAATAATAATAATAATAATAATAATAATAATAATAATAATAATAATAATAATAATAATAATAATAATAATAATAAAGTTGGAAGGGACATTGGAGGTCATCTAGTCCAAC
>JALGBA010004025.1:0-14873 GCA_023970755.1 Azemiops feae | reverse complement strand
TCCTTTGCTATCTCTCTTATGCCTTCTTCATCTCCTTCCTTCCTTCCCTCCCTCCTTCCTTCCTTCCTTCCTCCCTCTTTTCCTCCCTCCCTCCTTCCCTCCCTTCCTTTGCTATCTCTCTTATGCCTTCTTCATCTCCTTCCTTCCTTCCTTCCCTCCTTCCTTCCTCCCTCCCTCTCTTCCTCCCTCCCTCTTTTCCTCCCTCCCTCCCTCCCTTCCTTTGCTATCTCTCACATTAGCTCAAATCTGCATAATAAGGCAAACTGTAACAGGGAGAGAGGAAAACCTTGGAACACCCACAGCATCAAATAAATCTAAATCATCCATCACTAAAAAGTATAGTCCAGTTGGTACATTTTATTAATGTGACTTATCTTGGATTCTTTCCTCCCTTTCCCGGAGGAGCATATTCACTGTTAAAATTCCAAAATTCATGCAGAGAACATTTGTTTTAGGGACATTTAATTATCTTTTCCTGGCATAAATAAAAATAAAATAACGCCGGCATTTATTACAGTTTGACTTTCAGTTGGGGGCCGAGAGCTGACTCTCTCTCTTTTTTTTAATTAAAAAAATAAAGGTTAATAATGACTATCTTGAACTCATGTGCAATCCTCAAACCATCCATTTTAGTTTCCGGTGAAATCCTAGTCATTGTGAAGCAACTTAGTGGAGATAAGAAAAATGAAGTTCCATCACTAAAAAAAAACAACCCACCCACTTCCCCCCTGGTTTTATTAAACACTATAAATGAATATCAACTTTGAATTATTTCAGGCATCAAACACCAGTGGAATTAGCATTGACTGGCATGGGAGAAGCCTTCTGCACAACGTTACTTGAAATTAGCTTTGCTTAAGGGAAATGTGGCATCAAAGACTGCCATGTATTTGTTCAAAGGAACCTCAGGAAATTGAATGCTCACTAAAGTAACTCACTGGAGCCTCCTAGATACCAATGAGTACGTATGTATGTATGTATGTGTGTGTGTGTGTGTATGTATGTATGTATGTATGTATAAATAGATGAGAGGGAAAGATGATAGACAGATGATAGATAGATAGATAGATAGATAGATAGATAGATAGATAGATAGATAGATAGATAGATAGATAGATAGATAGATAGACAGAGAGATGAAAAGAGATCTAGAGATAGCTATAATAGATACATAGATGTAGACAGATATGGATGGAGATGATAGATGGATAGACAGATGGATAGATGAAAATGAAGAGGAGAAGAAGAAGAAGAAGAAGAAGAAGAAGAAGAAGAAGAAGAAGAAGAAGAAGAAGAAGAAGAAGAAGAAGAAGAAGAAGAAGAAGAAGAAGAAGAAGAAGAAGAAGAAGAAGAAGAAGAAGAAGAAGAAGAAGAAGAAGAAGAAGAAGAAGAAGAAGAAGAAGAAGAAGAAGAAGAAGAAGAAGAAGAAGAAGAAGAAGGGGAGTTAAAGATGAAGATGTAGATGTACTACTCTAATCTATCTCATGAACATGCTGGGGGTCTGTTCTACCTTGATGTTCTCAAGATCAGATATCTGTGACTCTTATTTAGCTCCTTAATTCCAGTTGCTCGGCATTCTGGAGTCCACTCTGACATTCCTTTGTGACAAAAACGGGTTGGTGGATGTTCTCGGGAGGAGAAATCTTGAGTTCCTATTAGATGGGCTCCTAGTTGAATGTTCTGACTCACCAGGGCTTACTATTCCTACTCTTAGCTAAGCTAATACATCCTTGGCTTCATGCTTTTTTTTTTTTTTTAAATGAGCTTAATTCAAAGGCAGGACCCATCAGGACATTTGCCCTAGACAATTGGTTAGAACTATTTTGCCTTCTTTTACCTGAACTGCGCGTAGAGAGATATTTATTATTATATCCATGTCACGTAACTGGTTCGCTGCGCATAAAAATCGCTCCTAAAGCCCATGTGAAAATGGATCGTTGCAATTAAAGATCAGTAGGCCTCAAATCAGCCCATTGATGTGAAATAAAAGCCTTGTAAAAATCAGTGTGGATGAAGTTTGGTTCAACCATGCCTCTCTGGACTTTGATCTGGGTTTACAGAAGTAAAGAGGGAAGGGAGCAAAGCGATTCTGTTTTGCCCCAGCGTGGACAGCTGAATGATGGAAAATTATGCTTCCCAATTATACAAATTGTTAGCATTTTCATGCCACTCAGTCAGATGTGCAAAAGGACCGTACATACAAAGACATGGTCACGCATTGTGCTAAACTGCTGAAAGAACAATCTTCATCAGGGTCCAGTCCAAGCCGGGAATAAACAAAATGGAGACTGCTTTAAAAAGAAGGTTGTAGTTTATTGAAGAGCAGAACCACAAGACATGTGGCTCTGGAGCAGCTGGGAGTGGTGGGTTTTTATACCTTCTTGGGCTTTTGTGTTTGGAGTTGTTTCCTGTTCCTGTGGCATGAACTTTGACCTGAGCTTTTGAGCTTGTCCTTTTGGTATTTTGATGGTGGTGGGTTAATCCTATTATGTCCTAAAGGTCATGTCTTTAGAGTTTGGGTGGGGGATATAGATTTTAAGGGGTCTTTGTCTTTCTAATCTCATCAGCTCCAAGCTTCCTGGCTACAGTCTTTCTGAAAGAATCGCCAAATCTGCATTTCTGCTTGGGGGAAGATTTTCTCCCATTATTACTTTGGGGAAATATAATATTCTGCCTTTTTAATATCCCCCAAAATATTCCTTTCTCTGGGGGTGGGGCTGGCTGGCTTCCCCACACAAGCCAAACTAGATTAGGAAAGCAAAATTAGAAAAACAGCACCTAAAGCTGTAAGCTCCATCACTGGAGGTTTTTAAGAAGAGATTGGACGGTGATTTGTCTGGAATGGTATAGGGTCTCCTGCTTGAGCAGGGGGATGGACTAGAAGACCTCCAAGGTCCCTTCCAATTCAATTCAGATTGATAGTTGGCAGAAGGGAGCATTCTCTAAGCCCTGTAAATGTATATACTTTTAAAATCAGATCAGTTGTACTGACCCTGCACACACACATACACCCTAGTAAGTTTCCTTGTCCTGAAATAAGGAGAGAAATTTCAATTTGATTCCCGCCCAGCACCAGTTGCCTTCCATTGCAAGCCAGAGTAGGTGATGAACCAGCATTATTCTTTTCACGCCATAAAGAAAAGAGGCTCTCAAGGGTTGGAAAAGAGGCTTTGCTGAAGTTTTAATTTCAATAATGAACAAAAAAAGTAAGTTACTTCCCCCCACCACCACCACCTTTCCCCTCTAAATCTTTAAATGTATAAATTATAGCTCCAATCTAGCTATCTAACTTTCTCTCTCTCTCTCTCTCTCTCTTTTTAATGCTGAACACTACAGAGCGATCTGGCTTCCATAGCTGGTGGTAAATTATATCTCTCTTTGCATATTAATATTTGCCTTCCTGAGACAAATGGAAGAGAAATTACACTCTCTTTTTCCCTGCACAACTGGCAATTTTGAACCTGTCTCCCCTAAAGGATCCCGAGTACAAAAGCTGACAAGGAGAAATTCTGAAAAGGCAGAAAGAGAAGGAAGACAAGGAAGGAAGGAAAGAAGGAGAGGGAGAGAGGAAGAAGGAAAGAGAGGAAGAGGAAGGAAGGAAGAATGGAAGGACATAAGGGAGGGGAGAAGGGAAGGAAGGAAGGAGAGGGAGAGATGAAGAAGGGAAGGCAAGGAAGGAAAGAGGGACAGAGGTAGGAAGGAAGCAGAGGGAAGAGGAAGGAAGGAAGGAAGGATGAAGGGAAGAAGACATAAGGAAGGGGAGGAGGGAAGGAAGGAAGGAAGAATGGAAGGCCATAAGGGAGAGGAGAAGGGACGGAAGGAAGGAGAGGGAGAGAGGAAGGAAGGAAGGCAAGGAAGGAAAGAGGGACAGAGGAAGAAGGAAGCAGAGGGAAGAGGAAGGAAGGAAGGAAGGAAGGAAGGAAGGAGAAGGAAGGAAGTTCTACCTTCCTAGAACTTTATTGGCTTAACACCAGTCTGTTTAAATCTGAAAACACCTTCAACCTCCCCACATTCAGCTATTAAGTTAGATCAGCAAATTATCTCTTTTAAAAAAGAGAGGACGAGAGAACTAAGTAGTAAAATAGGTCTATTAATCCTCCAGTGGGATTAATTTCCTTTTTTTTATTACCCCACCAAATAACCAGAAGAAAATGAAATTAAGCTCAAGACTCCCCCAAGTCAAACTGATTCAATTCTCCTGGAATAGACAACTGGCTATGACCGTTGCCATGTCCGAGGACCCTGGGATTGATATTTGCAACCTTCCCGCAGAGGGGATTCCAACCCACAAGGTCAATGGGGGGGGAGGTGCATCTGCCTGGCGACCATGCTGATCCACTTAACAACTGCCGCAAAAAAGGTCATAAAAATCAAGCATGACTCCACCTCATGACCACATCATCACTTAGCCACAGAAGTTGTTTATAACCCAATTGTGGTGATAAATCAAGGACTTATCTGTGTTTGCCAACATTCCCCAGAATGGAACCACCTGCCAGGGTCTTGAATAGAATAGAAATTAGACTAGACTGGACTAGACTAGACTGGACTAGACTGGACTGGACTGGACTGGACTGGAATGGAATGGAATGGAATGGAATGGAATAGAATAGAATAGAATAGAATAGAATAGAATAGAATAGAATAGAATAGAATAGAATAGAGAAAATATACAATAGAATAGAATAAAGAAAATATAGAATGGAATGGAATGGAATGGAATGGAATGGAATGGAAAGGAATAGAATAGAATAGAATAGAATAGAATAGAATAGAATAGAATAGAATAGAATAGAATAGAATAGAGAAAATATACAATAGAATAGAATAAAGAAAATATAGAATGGAATGGAATGGAATGGAATGGAATGGAAAGGAATAGAATAGAATAGAATAGAATAGAATAGAATAGAATAGAATAGAATAGAATAGAATAGAATAGAAACAGGAAGAAGAATGGAATAGAATAGAATAGAATAGAATAGAATAGAATAGAATAGAATAGAATAGAATAGAATAGAATAGAATAGAATAGAGAAAATATACAATAGAATAGAATAAAGAAAATATAGAATGGAATGGAATGGAATGGAATGGAATGGAAAGGAATAGAATAGAATAGAATAGAATAGAATAGAATAGAATAGAATAGAATAGAATAGAATAGAATAGAATAGAATAGAATAAATATACAATAGAATAGAATAAAGAAAATATAGAATGGAATGGAATGGAATGGAATGGAATGGAAAGGAATAGAATAGAATAGAATAGAATAGAATAGAATAGAATAGAATAGAATAGAATAGAATAGAATAGAATAGAATAGAATAGAATAGAATAGAATAGAATAGAGAAAATATACAATAGAATAGAATAAAGAAAATATAGAATGGAATGGAATGGAATGGAATGGAAAGGAATAGAATAGAATAGAATAGAATAGAATAGAATAGAATAGAATAGAATAGAATAGAATAAAGAAAATATAGAATAGAATAGAATAAAGAAAATATAGAATGGAATGGAATGGAATAGAATAGAATAGAATAGAATAGAATAGAATAGAATCTTGTCTAGTCTCTTCTTAAAAACCTCCAGTGATGGAGCGCCCACGATTTCTGGTGGCAAGCTGTTCCACTGGTTAATTGTCCTCACTGTCAGGAAGTTTCTCCTTAGATCCAGGTTGCTTCTCTCCTTGATCAGTTTCCAACCATTGTTTCTCGTCCTTCCCTCTGGTGCTCTGGTGAGCAACCTGGCCCCCTCTGCTTTGTGGCAGCCCCTCAGATACTGGAACAAAATCTGATCATCTGGAATCACATATTATTATTTCAAGAGTTTGCCAAACTCTTTCTAAAACAAACGGCTGTGTAGCAGTGTCTGTATCACCAAGGAAACACAAATGACTTCTCTGGAACTTCCATTCAGAGGGGTTAATCTGTTTGTTGCTTAGCTAGTTAGGAAAATCATTACAGGAATAATCTGCCATTAGTGTGAATAATAGGGGCTAACGATCAGATTACACCTGATTGGCTTTTTTTTTTTTTTTTTTTGCAAACTCTGATCTAATTGGCCTGAAGGCTGGTGCTCCAGATTAGGTTCAGCTGTGAGAATTCCCTTTCCTGTCTCTGTCTATCAAGCTAGGAGTCGGTTGGTATTGAAAGAAGGTGCATTTCATAGAAAGGTGGGTTTAAGTTACTGGTGTTTTTTTTTTATTTTATGGACTGTGCCTTCGTTCCTTTTTTATGTTCTGTGAAAAAAAGTCAACGACTGACTTGATAGGCTTGTAAAAAATCTCTACAACTCCACAATGTAATAGCCTACTGTAAAAAAACTGGAAATGTTAGCAAGTAGTTCTTTTCTTTAAAATGGAAGCGCAGAGCTTCAGTAGGAGAAACATCAAAAGATCTCTTTCAAAGGCTGGAGGTTTATTTCTGCTTTTCCACTAACTTCAGAATTGCAGAAGATGTGCTTATGAATCTCTCTCTCTCTCTCTCTCTCTCATCTCTCCACCTCCATCTTTCCGTCTACTGTTCAGAACAGGCCAAAACAGTTTCCTTTCTTTCTTTTTATAAATATTTTATTAATTTTCTATTTTTACAATCAAGTGCCTAATAGACAACCTGATGACTGAGTCCATGAGTGATTCTGTGGTACATATGAGCTTCTTTAAACTAAATCCGATATTACACCCTCCAGTACATCCTCTCTTTTTCTGGTAATAGACGTTTTTCCACACCAAGCAAATGCAATTCTTATTGTTGTTAGTAAATATACAATTGCCTATCAACATTTGTTACATTTTTCTAATAGTGTCAATAATATCAGTTTAGAATATCTTTACTAACCAAAGCATATCTTAATTGCTTTTCCACTCAGTATCCATTTATTCAGTCTATATCCTATTTTCGCTTTTTTTCAATTTTGACTCCCCGTCCATGTTCAAAATATCCCAATCATTTATAATTTCAGAACCAGTTCTATTTGGGTAACCAAAAGCTTCCCTTATTCAAAGTTCTTATTCTTATTTCCCTTTTCATACCAAGATATGATATTCTGATTACAAATCCTATCTACCTAATAATAACAATAACAATAACAATAACAATAACAATAACAATAAAGTTGGAAGGGACCTTGGAGGTCATCTAGTCCAAACCCCTGATCAGGCAGTCTCTTCTTAAAAACCTCCAGTGTTGGAGCATTCACCGCTTCTGGAGGCAGATTGTTCCACTGGTTAATTGTTCTAACTGTCAGGAAGTTTCTCCTTAGTTCTAGGTTGCTTCTCTCCTTGATTAGTTTCCATCCGTTGCTTCTTGTCTTGCCTTCAGGCGCCTTGGAGAAGAGCTTGACTCCCTCTTCTTTGGGGCAGCCCCTGAGATATTGGAACACTGCTATCATGTCGCCCCGAGTCCTTCTCTTCATTAAAGTAGACATACCTAATTCCAGCAACCGTTCCTTCTAAGTTTTAGCCTCCAGTCCCCTGATCATCTTTGTTGCCCTTCTCTGTACTCTTTCTAGAGTCTCAACATCTTTTTTACATCGTGGTGACCAAATCTGGATGCAGTATTCCAAGTGTGGCCTTACCAAGGCATTGTAAAGTGGCATTAACACTTCATGTGATCTTGATTCTATCCCTCTGTTAATGCAGCCTAGCACTACGTTGGCTCTTTTGGCAGCTGCAGCACACGGCTGGCTCATATCTAAGGGATTGTCCACTAGGACTCCGAGATCCCTCTCACAGTTGCTACTAATTCTTCTATTTCTAGCAATCTATTCTTAACCATATTCAAACATCTAATTGATAATATAACATCCCCTTGAATAGGTCGAAGCGTCTGTTTCCTTCAGTCTTACTCTAGTTTCCTTTCTGATTTTGAGCAATAACCGTCTCCCGAAACCAACATCCTCTCTGTCCCACTGTGAGCAGCCAAGGCCACTTCGGTAGACTTCTAAAGGACTGAATGGAAGATCTGAGATTAATGATGCTTATCCTGGTGAACTAGGCTCTCCTCAACGTTTTTGCTGCAACTCCCAAGGTTTTCTTTTGTCATCATTTGCTCTTCCCACCTTCCCAATTTTGTCACCCCGTGCAGCCCTGACATGCCGAAAATAACAGATCCGGGCTTGAAAAGAATCCGGGTGGAAAGACTGTCGAAGTACATTAAATAAATAAATAAAGATACATAGCCACATTGCTCTCTTCAAGGTTTCAAGAAAAGCATATCAGCCGAAGAACCAATTTATGTCTGAAGCCATATGTTCCAATTGCTGATAGATAAAAGGGGGTATAAAATAAGATTTCATTTTTCTGAGGCAATAAATCTGAGAGCGGAGAAAATAGCAGCCATGACACCAATTCCTTCTTACGCTATAATATTTATTTAAAAGTTTGCTCTCCTGGATTGCCGGAGGAAACGCACAGTTCATTTTTATTGGCGTGCAAAAGTTTGTGCTACAATAAGAAACTAAAATGGGGAAAAGACCTTTGGGCTCGTGAAATTTGTACCTCAAGGTTCCCACGGAGTTTATTTTATTTTTATTTTTTTAAAAAAAGGGAGAGAGAGAGAGAGGTACCAACAGATAGATAGACAGATAAATAGATTTACATGTATCTCAGAATCAAGCTATGGAAAATTTGCTACAGGTAATTTGAAGATTTTTTAGCCGGGCAGGGATGAAATAGCAGGGGGTTATAGGTTGTAGCCTACAATATATATATTTTTTCTAAAATCGTATTGAATCGTTCCTGTAGTAGAGCAGGGGTCCCCAACCCCCACTCTGTGGACCTGCACCGGGCCGCACAAACAAGGAAAGCCCCATCCGCGGGATGCAGGCAGCACACAAAACCATGCCCTCTCCCAGTCCGTGGAAAAACCTCTTTCCATGGAACTGGTCCCTGGTGCCCAAAAGGTTGCAGGCCGCTAGAGTAGAGTGAAATTTTCAAAGGTGGAATGTGATGTTGGTTATTTTAGTTCCATTGGGAGGAAGAAGGGTGTACGCCGGTTCCATCTTACACAAACTATGTATTCCTCAACGGGGCTACAGGTTCCTTGACTTTCTGCCTTGAGTGCGAAGGACTTCGTGATTTCTTTCCATATTGCTGCTAATAGAATAGAATAACAGAGTTGGAAGGGACCTTGTGTAGGTCATCTAGTCCAACCCCCCCCGCCGCCCAAGCAGGAGATGCTACACCATTTCTGACAGATGGCCGTCCAGTCTCTTCTTGAAAGCTTCCAGTGGTGAAGCTCCCACAACTTCTGAAGGCAACTTCTGTTCCATCGGTTGATTGTTCTCCCTGTCAGGAAATTTCTCCTTATTTCTAGTGCCTAGTGGGAATCGTGACCTGGTGGAATCATTTATTTATATTTTATTTATTTCCGCCTTTGTTACTTTTACAAATAACGTATTGAGGTAGAGGTCTGAGCATCCGCATTTCAAAGTAGCATTCCACATACCTGACCGTTCGATATTTGCCAAGACAGGTCTTAGGATGGGAGAATGGCCCCCGTGAGCCATTTCATTGGTAGAAATGTGTTTGTTCCCCAGTAACAATGCTGTGATGCTTTTATTTAGAGAGTGCTTGATGTGTTTGCCCCCTTTCGTGAACTCTGCCGTGGTTGCCCTGAAATGTCCCTGATCCCAATAAAAGGAAGGAAGGAAGGAAGGAAACAAGAAAGGATAGAGTGGAGTGAATAAAGAAGAGACAGGAAAAGCTTGCTGAAAGAAAACAACTCCGACAAAGAGTAATGGATTGATCTAATACTGCCTTAACACCAGAAAGGCGAAAGGCAAAAAAAAAAAAAAACGCCCCACAATTTCTATTAAATAACAGTCCAGAACTTTAAGAGAACTGCACTCCTTCATCTATCATAGAGAGGTGAAATGGAATAAGAGCTTTGCACTTTCAGGAAATAGAGTTGTGATTAACAAATTCCCTTTAGGGGCAGGGGGGGAACCCGATCACCGTAGGAAGCAATTCTCCTGCCTGAACCAGCCAATAAAAGAGTGTGGGAAACTTTAGAGCCAGCTAAGGGCAGAAGGTATATGTCAGGTGCAAACAGCCAGAGCTACTAGTGAAGAGCAAAAGTAAACAACTTTATTGTCTGCCACCTATGTTACAAGAATCTCCCCAAACCACTTGCCTTCCCCTGGGAATGACCAGGGGATCTTGGGGCAGGTTACGCTTATGCTGCTTGTAGCCGTGCAAGGACTCCAAGCTAGATCCTCACTTGACCCTTCCTGCAAGCCTGGCTGGCAGTTTAGAGTGCCTGCGGTTAGGTTCTCAGTTCAAAACCCCAAATTTAGTCCTTTTGCAATTGACTAATGGCGAATTTGTCAATGCCAATGGTGTTCAAGTGGTGCTCCAGTTGTTTTGGGATTGCACCCAAGGTGCCTATTACTATTGGTACTACCCTTGCTTGCCTTTGCCACATTATTATTATTATTATTATCATGATCATCATGATCATCATCATCATCATCATCATCATTATTAGAAACTTTACTGTTCTGGCACCATTTTCGCCAGAGCTGGTTTCCTATTCATCAGTGCCGATATGCTGAGCTCAATAAAGTTTTGCATTAGGGATTTGGACTGCCTCAGCTGTGCTTCTTTGGGATCATCCAAACCTTGACACTTAGACAGAGTCTTGCTAGGTCAATACAAAGGTCCTTTTGGTTGACTGTTATGTTGCCATTGCTAAGACAATAGAAAGGATCAAGGGCTACTATTCTCCCGTAGTAATAGTTTCCATAACTGATCTTGACAGAACCTACCACCTCCTCTTCCGTTACAGGACCCAACCCTGTCTATTGGTCAGAGAAGCTGGGAAAGGTCCTCCAACTTAAAAGCCTGCAATTCTCAACATAGATTTGTCAGAAAAAGTTTGGGTAGATATTGGCGAGCTCTTTGAGGAAACAGACATCCACTGAACCAAGCTACCTGGAGAGATAATTGATATAAGTGATGTATAGCAGTTCCTCCACACCCACCAGAAACATCTCTCTTCCCTAATTATATCTTGGAAGAAATTTAATTCCCCTGAAGGATTCAGAGGGAGGAAAAACAACATGACAAATACCTTTAAAATGTAATCCAGAGACCTTGATCTTTTTTTCCCCCTAGTATCTGATGAGTTTCTCATTTGAACCTTGCCATTTCTGCAATCCAAAACCTCCTGTTTAGTTCCCCTTCCTACCTCCGCTGTAACTTAAAATAGAGCACAGTTGGGTTTTGAGAAAGATTTCAAGCTCTTGGCATGTTTTTAAAATGACTTTTAAAATGACTTTCGGTCCCAATTAGCATACACAGTCCATAAAGACAGACACCTACCCACACAGTTACACATCTGTGAAGGAGAAGTGACTAAGAGAGAGTGCAATAACTTGTCCAGCCAAATGAATCACACTAGTTAAAACCTCATTTGATGCATTCCAAGATCACAATCAGAATAGAACAGAGCTGGAAGGGACCTTGGAGGCCTTCTAGTCCAGCCCCCTGCTCAAGCAGGAGATCTTATACCATTTCAGACAAGTGACTGTCCAGTCTCTTCTTAAAAGCCTCCAGTGATGGAGCACCCACAACTTCTGGTGGCAAGCTGTTCCACTGGTTAATTGTCCTAGCTTTTTAGGAAGTTTCTCCTTAATTCCAGGTTGCTTCTCTCTTTGATCAGTTTCCAAACATTGTTTCTCGTCCTTCCCTCTGGTGCTTTGGAGAATAATTTGACCCCCTCTTCTATGTGGCAGCCCCTCAAATACTGGAACACTGCTATCAAGTCACCCCTATTTCTTCTTTTCTTTAGACTAGCCAAACCCAAGTCCTGCAGTCATTTGTTAAGCGAAACTTTGAAGTTGTTGAGTGAATCACGTGGTTGTTAAGCGGATCTGGCTTCCCCCTTTTGATGTTGGTTTGTCAGAAGCCGGCTGGGAAGATTGCAAACGGTGATCACATGACCTCAGGATGCTGCAACGAATTGTAAATATGGTTGCCAAGTGCCCAAATTTTGCTCACATGACCATGGAGATGCTGCAACAGTTGTTAAGTGTGCAAATCACTTTTTTTTTTTAGTGCCATTGTAACTTTGAAATGAACTGGAGGGGGGGGCGGGTAACCCAAGCAGTATCCGTATTAACATCACAGTTCAAAACAAGCCAAGTTAGAAAATGTGTGGGTTATTTTTTTTTTTTTTAACCAGGCTTAATGCTAGGAAACGATGGTGTCAGAACGGGGAGGACCTTAACATATTCCTGGCTTTTGAAATGTCATCAATGTTCTGCAATTCCCCCTTCACACCCGAACACACACCTGAACACACACACACACACACACACATACACAATTGCAAAGAAACAGCGTGGGGAAATGCAGAAGGCATTTGGGGCACAGCAGCAAGTCGCAGCTCCAGTCACTGTTTTGCTTTCCAGCCGTCAAATTGTTATGCTGCTGTTGTGTTGCCTGCCGATAACTTTTTTTTTGTTGAGCTGAGCTCCCGGTGCCACTCAGACATGCTGGTACAAATCGAAAGCCGGGCGGTGGGATTTGTCTCTGCTGAAAGCGGGCTGGAGGTCTCGCCTTCTGGTTTCACCAAATGTTTTAGGGCTGTAATCATTAAAATGTGTCGAAGATGAATTAGAGGAGGCCTTAGTGAGGCGGGGTGGAGGAAGGTTGGGGGACACACACACTGTGTGCTAGGCTGCGGTCCATAAATCATCTGGTTGACAGTGCCAATACAAAGCTGAAGGCCACTTATTGTCTTTGACGGTGCCAAATGGGTTTGTAACTCCTTGGCAGAAGAAGGCAATTCAGGAGATTGGGAGGGGAGAGGTTAGGGCTGTCAAACCTGCCCACCTTTTCTTCGCTAAGGGGGTCACCTCGAAGTTTGCAGCAGAATTGATTTTTCGCCTCCCCCTTCAGTGGCATTCAGGGAGGCTTTTTAAAACTTTGACTTTCGTGGTTGAGGTAGGGGTGTCCACAGAATGGAGGTTGCGTGTCGGTTTTCCCCCTCCAAAACTGGGCTTTGCTCTCCCAATACAATACCCCAATCAAGGAACTACCAACTCAGTAAACAACAGCCTAAGGAACACTCCCACAAACTCTGACAAGACAACTGTTAGTATATATATATATATATATATATAAAAGCAAACCTACAATCTCTTCTAGCCCTGATGATGTTGCATAGTTGGGTCGTGCAACCTCTGCAAAAAACCAACCAAGTTCAGAGAGCAACATGGACCCCACAGTTCTTCTTCTCCTCCTCCTCTCCACAAACCCATTCTCGCAGTGATGATGTTCCCTAGTTGGGTCATGAAATGTCTGTGAGAAAATCACCAAGCTTAAAGAACACCAAGGACCCCACAGTCCTCCTCCCCCTCCTCTCCCCTCCTCCTCCTCCTCTCCACAAACCCCATTCTCTTCTAGCATTAATGATGTTTCCTAGTTGGGTCATGAAATGTCTACCAAAAAAAACAACCAAGCTCAGAGACCACCAAGGTCTCCACAGTTAACCCTGAGCTGCAGAGATCCTCTTCTAGCAAGACGTCCTACCATGTCCAAGCAAAATCTAGCAAGAGGACTTCAAAACCCTTAGAAAGAAAAGTACTATCAACTAGTGTGAATTCAGGAGTCTGGCTACGTATTTTAAGGCAGTATCCAAAGCTCAGAGTCCACTTTTCGGTCTGTGATTATGTGGTCTCCCTCAGGTCACCGAGAGCTACAAGTGCAAGAAAAGCAAGAGATCGAAAAGTGGAAAGAAATCCAGGAAGGCTTGGCTGAGATGGTGTTAAGCTATAATTTCTGAGAAGTAATTCAAGGATACGTCGATATCAATATTTCCGTGCAGGTCCCAGCTGGGATTCTGAGCATTTGCCTCTGTCATAAACATCTAATCAGAAGAGGGAGGAATGGAAAGCTACGTTGAACTCATGGTGTATTGTACATCAATGCTGAAATTATAGTTATTATCGCAGCTCACAATGGTTCTGTGTGTACCTAAAGAGCATTGGTTCAGCCACTTCAACACTAGGTAACTCAGTAATGAGATATTACTTGCCGGGAGGTTGTGTGTTTCCACCTGCGTAATGTTTTCTTCTTAATGTCGTACCTGGTTTTTTTTTCCTTTCCACACCAAGGGAAGAGAGACATCAAAAGTCTCTAAAGACTTCTCCCGAGGGTCCCAAAGGTGCTTTTTCAAAAGGCAAGTGGGCTTTGTTTTTTTTTCTTGAAGACGTTTCACTTCTCATCCAAGAAGCTGCTTCGGTTCTGACTGAACGGTGGAGAATGGAAGGATTGGTATTCCTTGCAGTCATCCGGTCATTAGCACTCTTTCTGAGAGTCGTTGAGGCCACTTGGAGGGGTATCTGGGCCCTCGGGGACACCTGAATCAAGGTGCAAATGGGTGTGGGACCTTCTGGGAACTGCTGAAAGGACTGTGTTGTAAGCAGGAGATCGGTGGGGTTGTGTCCCTCCCTCCCTGTTGAGAGAGGACTGTTCAATCTTAATGTAGATGGCCTCTTTGACCCCTTTTTTCAACGATATGCCAATGATCAGATGATGGCAAGGAATATAAATCCTTCCGTTCTTCACCAGTCAGTCAGAACTGAAGAAGCTTCTTGGATGAGAAGCAACATGTCTTCAAGGAAAAACAAAGTCCAAGATGCCTTTTCAAAAAGCACTTTGGGGCAACCAGGAACTGGATGACTGAGAATCTCCATAGACACTTCTATTGAATCTTCGAAGCAAATATTGGGTGAGGAGATGAGAGATGAGAGAGGGAAGCAAGGAAATGAGACAGAGGGAGGGAGGGAGGGAGGGAGACAGTGAATCACCAGACTGCCCCTCCTCAAGGAAAGCAAGGGAATGAAGAGAGAGA
>JALGBA010004024.1:0-72806 GCA_023970755.1 Azemiops feae | reverse complement strand
GAAACCACCAAGCTTAGAGGACACCAAGTCTTCCTCCCCCTCCTCCCCCCTCCTCCTCCTCCTCTCCACAAACCCCATTCTCTTCTAGCATTAATGATGCTCCCTAGTTGGGTCATGAAATGTCTACCAAAAAAACCAACCAAGCTCAGAGACCACCAAGGTCTCCACAGTTAACCCTGAGCTGCAGAGATCCTCTTCTATCAAGACGTCCTACCATTTCCAAGCAAAATCTAGCAAGAGGACTTCAAAACCCTTAGAAAGAAAAGTACTATCAACTAGTGTGAATTCAGCAGTCTGGCTACGTATTTTAAGGCAGTATCCAAAGCTCAGAGTCCACTTTTCGGTCTGTGATTATGTGGTCTCCCTCAGGTCACCGAGAGCTACAAGTGCAAGAGAAGCAAGAGATCGAAAAGTGGAAAGAAATCCAGGAAGGCTTGGCTGAGATGGTGTTAAGCTATAATTTCTGAGAAGTAATTCAAGGATACGTCGATATCAATATTTCCGTGCAGGTCCCAGCTGGGATTCTGAGCATTTGCCTCTGTCATAAACATCTAATCAGAAGAGGGAGGAATGGAAAGCTACGTTGAACTCATGGTGTATTGTACATCAATGCTGAAATTATAGTTATTATCGCAGCTCACAATGGTTCTGTGTGTACCTAAAGAGCATTGGTTCAGCCACTTGAACACTAGCTAACTCAGTAATCAGATATTACTTGCCAGGAGGTTGTGTGTTTCCACCTACGTAATGTTTTCTTCTTAATGTCGTACCTGGTTTTTTTTTCCTTTCCACACCAAGGGAAGAGAGACATCAAAAGTCTCAAAGACTTCTCCTGAGGGTCCCAAAGGTGCTTTTTCAAAAGGCAAGTGGGCTTTGTTTTTTTTTCTTGAAGACGTTTCACTTCTCATCCAAGAAGCTGCTTCGGTTCTGACTGAACGGTGGAGAATGGAAGGATTGATATTCCTTGCAGTCATCCGGTCATTAGCACTCTTTCTGAGAGTCGTTGAGGCCACTTGGAGGGGTATCTGTGCCCTCGGGGACACCTGAATCAAGGTGCAAATGGGTGTGGGACCTTCTGGGAACTGCTGAAGGGACTGTGTTGTAAGCAGGAGATCGGTGGGGTTGTGTCCCTCCCTCCCTGTTGAGAGAGGACTGTTCAATCTTAATGTAGATGGCCTCTTTGACCCCTTTTTTCAACGATATGCCAATGATCAGATGATGGCAAGGAACATAAATCCTTCCGTTCTTCACCAGTCAGTCAGAACTGAAGAAGCTTCTTGGATGAGAAGCAACATGTCTTCAAGGAAAAACAAAGTCCAAGATGCCTTTTCAAAAAGCACTTTGGGGCAACCAGGAACTGGATGACTGAGAATCTCCATAGACACTTCTATTGAATCTTCGAAGCAAATATTGGGTGAGGAGATGAGAGATGAGAGACTGCCCCACCTCAAGGGAAGCAAGGAAATGAAGAGAGAGAGAGAGAGAGAGAGAGGGAGAGAGAGAGAGAGAGAGAGAGAGCGACGAGGGGGGGAGGGAGGGAGGGAGGGAGACAGTGAATCACCAGACTGCCCCTACTCAAGGAAAGCAAGGGAGGAATGAAGAGAGAGAGAGAAGAGCGAGAGAGAAAGAGGAGGGAGGGAGGGAGAGGGCACGAGAGAGAGAGAGAAAGGGAGGAAGGAGGGAGGGAGAACAGTGATCAACAGACTGCCCCTCCTCAAGGAAGCAAGGAATGAAGAGGAGAGGAGAGAGTAGAGAGAGGAGGGAGGGAGAGGGAGAGAGAGAGAGAGAAGGGAGGAGGAAGGGAGGAGGGATACAGTGAATCACCAGACTGCCCCCTCCTCAAGGGACCGCAAGAAATAGAGAGAGAGAGAGGGAGGGAGGGAGGGAGGGAGGGAGGGAGACAGTGATCCCAGGGACTGCCCTCTCAAGGAAAGCAAGGGAATGAAGAGAGAGAGAGAGAGAGAGAGAGAGAAAGGGAGGGAGGGAGGGAGAGGGGAGAGAGAGAGAGAAAGGGAGGGGGGAGGGAGAGGAGAGAGAGGAGGAGAGGAAGGGAGGGAAGGGAGGGAAGGGAGGGATACAGTGAACACCAGGACTGCCCCTCCTCAAGGGAAGAAGAAATGAGAGAGAGAGAGAGAGAGAGAAGGGAGGGAGGAGGGAGAGAGAGAGAGAGAAAGGGAGGAAGGGAGGGAGAGGGAGAGAGAAAGGGAGGAAGGGAGGGAGGGAGGGATACAGTGAATCACCAGACTGCCCCTCCTCAAGGGAAGCAAGGAAATGAAGAGAGAGAGAGAGAGGGAGGGAGAGGGGGAGAGAGAGAGAGAAGAGAGACTTCAGCAAGACGCACAGACACCAGTGCTGGAACTTCTTGGAGATGTTTGGCTGTGAGGATGAAATTTTGGAGAACTGCAATGCCAAAGTTTTCTACTCAACCAGAAAGGGATGGGGTGGGCTTCCCCTGCACAAAAGGATGCCGGTAACAAAGGGTTAAATAAATCGCTCCTGTTTTCCTGTAGAGTCGACTGTCTTAAAATTACTTCATTCCTGGTAGGCTGCCTTAAAATTACTTCTCCTCCTGAACAGAGCCTTAACGACAGAACAGTCGTTTGTCTTGCCACCTTTGACTTTCTATCCATATAACAACGCCCATTGTGCAAGTGGCTTGTTACCAGGCTGCTGGAAGTAGCCCTCCTCCCGCCCCCCTCGCCATCCTTCCAAAAATCAATATGGCTTTGTGAATGAGAACATCTTCATCTCTTCTCTCCCCTGACGTGACAGGGCGGCTTGATCCAGGGGTCGGCGTTGATGCAGTTTTGTCCCTCGGTTTCTCCTGTGAATGGATACTTTCTGCTGAATCACCTCTTGGCTGTTTCTGTCGGCGCGAAGACGGAAGGATTTGGGCCCAACGTTTGTGGCTGACGTGAGAAACGGTTGGTGGGTTCTGAGGCCCGGTGGATACTTCAGTGTTTAGCGAGGGGGAGTTCGTTTCCCTCTAATTCCGTGACCAGTGAAAGGATAAGATGATAGGGCTCTTAGGAATGGCTCCGAAGAAGAGGTTGCAGGCCCCACCTGTGAAATAATGTCCCCCTCCCTACTTCTTGGTGTGAAAAACACTGCTACTTGGGCCCTGGGTGCTCTCTAAGCTTGGTTGTTTTATTGCAGACATTTTATTGCCTGATTAAGTAACCTCATCAGTGCTAGAAAGGATTGGGGTGTGTTGGGAGGAGAAAGAGAAGCAGAAGGAGAAGGACTGTGTGGTCCTTGGTGCTCTCTGAGCTTGGTTGTTTTTTTTTGCAGACATTTCATTACCTGACTAGGTAACATCATCAGTGCTAGAAAAGATTGGGGTGTGTTGGGAGGAGGAGGAGGAGGAGGAGGAGGAGGAGGAGGAGGAGGAGGAGAGGAGTGTGTGATCCTTGGTGATCTCTGAGCTTGGTTGTTTTATTGCAGACATTTCATACCTGACTAGGTAACATCATCAGTGCTAGAAAGGATTGGGGCGTGTTGTGAGGAGAAAGAGAAGGAGAAGGACTGTGTGGTCCTTGGTGCTCTCTGAGCTTGGTTGTTTTTTTTGCAGACATTCATTACCTGACTAGGTAACATCATCAGTGCTAGAAAGATTGGGGTGTGTTGGAGGAGGGGGAGGAGGAGGAGGAGGAGGAGGAGGAGGAGGAGGAGAAGGAGTGTGTGATCCTTGGTGCTCTCTGAGCTTGGTTGTTTTATTGCAGACATTTCATTACCTGACTAGGTAACATCATCAGTGCTAGAAAGGATTGGGGCGTGTTGAGAGGAGGAGGAGGAGGAGAAGGAGAAAGAGAAGGAGGACTATGTGGTCCTTAGTGCTCTCTGAGCTTGGTTGTCTTCCTGCAGACATTTCGTAACCCGATTAGAAAATGTCATCAGTCTAGGGGAGAAGCCCACCCCCTCATTAACACTGAAGATGTTACCTAGTCGGGTAATGAAATGTCCGCAAGCAAAACAACCAAGCTCAGAGAGCAGCAGGGACCCCACAGTTCATGCTTGAGCTACAAATATTCTCCTCTATTGGTACACCTGTGTCTTCTTTTCCAAGAATTGAACCTATATAGCCCATAGCTTCGTCATGCTGAATTCTCTCTCTTTGATCTTAATAGTTGTGCGAGCCTTTGGCAAGGGCAGTGAACGAAAGCCCAGCACCTTGCAAAACAGCTATATCATCTCGGGAAAAGAAGGGGCTGCGTTAAAGGCTCGGAAGAAAAACCTCCTTCCGCTTTAGAGGTTAATCCTCAAGAAATTGGCTTTATTAGAAACCTCCCTCTTTGCAGCAGCTGTAAGGAGAAGCCAAGAGACAGGCTGTTATTGCCAGCTTCCTAATCTCTTCTGTCTAAAGGGACACGTGCCAAGGTCATCAGGATTGAAATTATCTAAATGAAATCTTGCCATTTCCGAGGACCACGCTGCGATAAGGAGCAGGCAAGCCTTATCTTCAAGATGAAGACTCAACTTTTTATACACTGTAGCTAGATGACATGGCAATTACGTCCCCCTCCAAACTCATTTGCAGGGAAAACGTGGTAAGCTGGCTATGTACCTTGGGTTAACTGTAACCTCAACCTTCTCCCATAGCCCAAAAATCATTTCCAACACTACATTGGCGGTTGAAGTCAACAACCACACCGTGAGATCCACTGTTTGTCAAATAGCTTGGAAGAAAGCTTATTTCTTAACCTCTGAATAGACTGTTTTCTCATATTAATTACGGGATTGTTTTCAAAGCCAGTTAAGTTTATTTCATACCCCTGGGGATGGTGAAACACTGAAAGTTCTCTGCTACACAAACAGTTGGCCAATTAAACTGTCTAACGCCACGGCCTGAGCAGGGAAGGAGGAAGTGTCACTGAGATCCAGTGGGTTTCCTTTTGAGTAGGCACACGCAGACATAGAGGAAGAGGGTCATAAACTTTTGAAAGGGACGTTGAGATCCTGTCAGTGGTCTAAGGATGCTTAGTTGGTGCATCCTTAACAATTGGAGTCTTTCAGTTTTGACCTTGAAGGAGGAACATGCTACGAACAAACTTACCATTTTTGGAATTTTGGAATTTACAGAGGGTATAACTGTGTGCATCTTTTAATTGTTGCATGCCCATCTTGAGAGTCTGTTTACCATGAACCTTAGGTGAACCGTCTTGATTAAAAAAATACTAGCAACATTCATTCAAGGCACAACAGTGAAAGATGGGACAAGATAAAGGGGTTGGATGCTTGTCAAATTAAAACTCCTTAAATCTTGATTCAGGAAAGAATAGAGAATAAAAGCATTGGAAGGGACCTTGGAGGTCTTCTAGTCCAGCCCACTGCTCGAGAAGAAGATCCTATACCATTCCAGACAAATGGCTGTTCAGTCTCTTCTTGAAAACCTCCAGTGATGGAGCATCCACCATTTCTGAAGGCAAGTCATTAATTGTCCTGACTGTCAGGAAATTTCTCCTTAGTTCCAGGTTGCTTCTCTCCTTGATTATTTTCCATCCGTTGCTTCTTGTCCTGCCTTCAGGTGCTTTGGAGGACAGGTTGACCCCCCCCCTTCTTTGTGGCAGCCCCTCAGATATTGGAAGACTGCTATCATGTCACCCCCTAGTTCTTCTCTCTATTAGACTAGACATACCCAGCTCCTGCAACTTTTCATCATATTGAACTCTTTGTGTTGAATACAATAATGTTAGAACATTAGTTAGCTATCAACACCAGCTAAGATTAGTTAGCTATCAACACCAATAATGTTAGAACATTAGTTAGCTATCAACACCCTTTCATTTCCAAAATAAATCTTCAATCCTCCTGCTAGCTAGACCTTTCCAAATCAATTCCATTAAGTTTTCTTTGGCTTTCATTTAGTAATAGTATCAACTGAGCTCCAATGCCCAAAAATAAACTTAGCGGTCTCCATGGAGCTGTGGTGTTGGATTTAACTACCCCCCCCTTGCAAAAAAACAAATGCTGGAAAGCTGTCCTCCAAAGGAATTTCTATTCTATTCCAGTGCATCCACACACCTCTGAAAATACTTTTAAGATGCCTCTGAAGTTGCCAGAGAAATAAAATCCCTCTGGGCCTATTCTGTAATATTCTGTAATATGTAATTATTCTATTCTATTCTATTCTATTCTATTCTATTCTATTCTATTCTATTCTATTCCATTCCATTCCATTCCATTCCATTCCATTCCATTCCATTCCATTCCATTCCATTCCATTCTGTAATACTCTGTAATACTCTGTAATATGTAATATTCTATTCTATTCTATTCTATTCTATTCTATTCTATTCTATTCTATTCTATTCTATTCTATTCTATTCTATTCTATTCCTATTCCTATTCCTATTCCTATTCTATTCTATTCTATTCTATTCTATTCTATTCTATTCTATTCTATTCTATTCTATTCTATTCTATTCTATTCCTTATTCTATTCTATTCTATTCTATTCTATTCTAGTCTATTCTATTCTATTCTATTCTATTCTATTCCTATTCCTATTCCTATTCCTATTCCTATTCCTATTCCTATTCCTATTCCTATTCCTATTCCACTCCACTCTACATTCTTCTACGCCTTCTTCAAATAGGAACCACTTTTTTAAATTAAAAAAAAAAAATCGCTTTAATATTCCAGGCCAAATTTCATAGGGAATATGCTGACATTTGACTGATCACACCTTCATGTCCCGCATACGAAAGCAAACAAATCAATTTATGCATCTGAAACACATACAGTATGTTCTTAAAACATCTCTCTCACTTGCTGACATCATTTCGTTCAGTTGTCTGCCTGTTCCTTTCGGTTTAGAGGCTGTGATAAGCAACGGCAGAGTATTTCACACAAACACCAGAGCCCAGGGGAAACCTGATAAAACTGTGTCTCTTCCAAGACGGTGCTCTTGAATTATTCTAAGCATTAAGTTGCCGTCGTCTTCTTCTTATCCATAGCTGGCTTGCTCCGATCCTCTCTTTCAGACTTCTCCCTTTTCTTCCTTTTTATGTGTAAACCGGAAAGTAGGAGATTTCCAACTGCAAATAAATTCTCACAGTCATGTTGTCAGCTGGGTGGTGCCTAAACCTAAACAAATAGACAGTTCAAAGGCTGTTTTGTTTAAGGATTGAGCAGAGAGCAAGTGTAACTAGTAGCTCACCCCTCTGAAAACATTATTTAAAAAATAGTCTCTTTTTTCCCCAAACGATGTGAAGGTTTTGAATTGTATCTGGATCATTCTCTGCCTTGCGTCCACTGTTACGCTCAACCGTTTTGTTTTCTCGTTTTGTTTTAAATCACAGACAGATCTGATGCATAATTTCCTAGGGGGAAAAAAAACACACAAAAAGGTGTCACTTTTCCCTCGATAAATACACAAGATTAAAGCTTTATAAAGGTACCAACCAGCTTAGTCATGACTCAAGCACTTGAATTTCAGTTTATCACACTCATTCTTAGTGGTTCGTAAATCCAATCACACTGGGTTTTGTCTCCATGCCTGCCTGGAGCCAAAGAGATTATTTCTCTGAAATCTTGATTGATTAATTGATTTAGCAGATGTGCACCCCCCCTTCTTTTCTACAAAGCAGCACGTTGCCTCCTTCAAACGCTGTAGCTACAAAATCCTTCCTTTAAATAGCTCCTCCGTTGGAGAAGTTGCTTTCTGAGGTCTTTTGTAGGGACTTAATCCAAGCCACACAACGATTACACACCACCCAGGAGATGGCTGTTAAGCTACGCTTGAGAATCTCATGACCCAGATTTCATAGAAATTGTCTACCAGTTGTTGTTGTTTTTTTGCCCTTCTGTTTCTTTTGAAGTTCTGTTTTGGAAGTTACAATCGATACTCTGCTCAACGTACAACTTAATTGCTCTGTTATTTACAGAATTTTCAGAATAACAGAGTGGGGGGAACCTTGGAGGTTTTCTAGTCCAGTCCTCTGCTCAAGCAGGAGACTGTATACCTTTGGGTGAAACCAGGCTTAATAGCAGTAACTGTGAGGGGGATCTTGGAGTCTTAGTGGACAATCATTCAGGAATAGAATGGAATGGAATGGAATGGAATGGAATGGAATAGAGTAGAGTAGAGTAGAGTAGAGTAGAGTAGAGTAGAGTAGAGCAGAGCAGAGCAGAGTAGAGTAGAGTAGAGTAGAGTAGAGTAGAATAGAATTCAGAATGAATAGAATAGAATAGAATAGAATAGAATAGAATAGAATAGAATAGAATAGAATAGAATAGAATAGAATAGAATGCAGAGCAGAGGAGAAAAGAGAAGAGAAGAGAGGAGAGGAGAGGAGAGGAGAGGAGAGGAGAAGAAGAGAAGAGGAGAGGAGAGGAGAAGAGAAGAGAAGAGAAGAGAAGAGAAGAGAAGAGAAGAGAAGAGAAGAGAAGAGAAGAGAAGAAAAGAGAAGAAAAGAGAAGAGAAGAGAAGCTGGAAGGGACCTTAGAGGTCTTCTAGTTCAGCCCCCTGCTCAAGCAGGAGAACCTACACCATCTCGGACAGATGATTGTCTAGTCTCTTCTTAAAAATCTCCAGTGATGGAGTGCCCACAATTTCTGGAGGCAAGCTGTTCCACTGGTTGATTGTCCTCACTGTCAGAAAATTCTCCTTAATTCCAGGTTGCTTCTCTCTTTGATCAGCTTCCAACCATTGTTTCTTGTCCTTCCTTCTGGATGAGCCAACACTATGTGGCGACAGCCAAAAGAGCCAACGCAATCCTAAGTTGCATTAACAGAGGGATTCAATCAAGATCACGTGAGGTACTAATACCACTCTATAAAGCCTTAGTAAGATCACATCTAGAATACTGAAACCAGTTTTGGTCTCCACACTATGAAAAAGATGTTGAGATTCTGGAAAGATTCTAGAAATACAAAAAGTAGGGTAACTTCCAACTTCTTTTCCAACAGATATAAATGAAACTTGCATTGCTCTTACTCTACACTTACAACATCCATTTTTTATAATCTATTAATATTACCAATCATTAATTCCATACGTTCATAATTTCATTTTTTTCCCGTTCCGTGCAAAAAGTCCACAAGAGGCTTCCAGTTTAATAAAGTTAAACTTAATTAAGTTAAAATCAATGTTTTTTTTTTCCTCTAAGCAAGGCTGTCAATTTTCCTTTCTCCGTCAATTGCATCAACTTTACCAACCATTCCTCCATTGTAGGTATTATTGAGTGTTTCCACCGTTGGGAAGAGTCTGTCATTCCTGAGTTGGGCCAAAGGATGCTTCTACACATCCAGGTTGAAATGATATCTACAACAAACTGGGTTACCAAGAGGCTACAAGATGTTTTGGGGACAGCACTCTTAATTTCTCTCGGGGTAAGGAGATTCTGTTTCAAATTCTAGGCTATGCTGCATTTAGTATTTTCTGACTACCACTAGATGTCAATAGTATGCTATCAGCCTAGCGTTCTGAATTATCATATTGCATGATGATAGCTTGGAGAGTGCACCAACTTCATTCGTTCTCAGGGATAAGGGAGGCTGAGCCCATATGAGTCTATGGGATTTTGGTTTGTGGGGTGAGAAACTAGCAGTGAGGAAAAGTTAGAACTTTTAGGCTGTTGGGCTCCTTGGTGCTCTCTGAGCTTGGTGGCTTTCTTGCAGATGTTTTATGATCCAAGTAGGGAACATCATCAGTGCTAGGAGGGAGTGGAATTTGCAGGGAGGAGGAGGAGGAGGAGGAGGAGGAGGAAGAGGACAATGACTGTGGGGTCCTTGGTGCTGTCTGAGCTTGGTGCTCTCTGAACGTGCAGGTGTTTCATGTCCCAATTAGATAACCTCTTTAGAAAGGAGTGAGGTTTGATCTCTGTTTATATATTGGTGGTTGGCCCTGTCCCTGTTGGTGGGAGTTTCTTGGTGGTTCCTTCATTAGGCTGTTGACTATTTGATTATTTGTTTGAGTTGGGTGCTCATCTGGGTGTTGATTGCTGGTGAGGAGATGCTTTAAGTCTTTTTGTTTCCCTTTTGGCTTGATTGTCTCTTTTGAACGGCATGTAGACGTTCTTTATCTCTATGTGCCTACCGAGTATCTCATTTCACACCCCTGAAATATCTTCATCAAGAGTTTCCACAATAGGACTGACCACAGGGGAGGAATTTTGGCCAATGAATGATTAGGTTTATCATCCTCAAGACCCTGCTTTGATATGTTCATCAACAAGGTGGGCCTTACATCACCACGTTCCAAGATGCGTTCATAATTTGGCCCTCTCGCTTTCCCCCATGGACCCCTCTGATTATGCCGGGGGCTAGAAAAGGGGTCTTAAAGCCTGGAGGTGGTTCATGGGCCCTGTGTTTTCCATCTCTGCCGTCGGGAATGATTTAAACATCACTCCCTTGGCAAAGCCTAGCCAAGCAAATTATAACACTGTTTAAAGGTCATGTGTAAATCCAGCCTCTAATGGGAGAAGGAGGTGAAAAGCGGCAACTTCTATTCCGAAGATGCCTTGTTCAGCATTAGCCTGGTTCGTCGGGATTGGATAATTGCCCAAAGGGTGGCTGATCAATGGAACAGGTTTTCATTAATATCTCCCAGCCACTAACATTATTGTTCCATCTAGTAATAATAAGAAAAATAGTTTACACATCTGGCCCTCAAAAAGGGTGTTCTTCTTTTCTTGGGCTGTCATCTTCCCGTATTTCTGCCCATCAGATTTTCTAAAATGGGGAACACCCAAAGGACGTCACTCTTTTGGGGTTTCATTGGTGGACTTCGCAAGTTAGCAACCTTTCCCTTAAACCTGGCTTAGCAAAACACAACTGCTTGTATTCACAAAAGGAACCGTATTCTGCCTACCGTGGTGGTCTTGCTCGCTCAGAGTAGCTCTGATCTTTGTGAGGTTTGCTCCACGCATCAGACACGAGCTCCCTGATTGAGTCTCACCAGCTCAAAGGTTGATTTATCCTTCCATCCTTCCGAGGTCGGTAAAATGAGGACCCAGATTGTTGGGGGGCAACAGGCTGACTCTGTAAACCGCTTAGGGAGGGCTGCAAAGCACTGTGAAGCGGTATATACGTCTAAGGGCTGTTGCTATTTGGTATGTTCGCCTCCCTGACTTATTTATAAAAGTACTAAAGGTAGGATAAAAATAAATAGATTTCGGAAGAGCAGGAGGGGGAGGGGGGAGGAGGAGGAGAACTGTGTGGTCCTTGCTGCTCTCTGAGCTTGATTGTTTTCTTGCAGATATTTCATTACCCAACTAGATATCATCAGTGCTTGAAGGGAGAGGGGTTTGCAGAGAGGAGGAGGAGGAGGAGGAGGAGGTGGTGGTGGTGGAGAGGAGAAGGAGAATGAGAAGGACTATGTGGTCCTTGCTGCTCTTCTGAGCTTGGTTGTTTTCTTGCAGAATTTTCATTACCAGTAGATAACTCATCAGTGCTAGAAGAGTGAGTTTGGGAGGAGGAGGAGGAGGAGGAGGAGGAGGAGGAGGAGAAAGAGGTGGTAGTAGTGGTGGTGGTGGTGGAGGAGGAGGAGGAGGAGGAGGAGGACTGTAAGGTCCTTGGTGCTTTCTGAGCTTGGTTGTTTTCTTTCAAATGTTTCATTACCCAAACTAGGTAATAACATCAGTGCTTGAAGGGAGAGGGGTTTGCAGAGAGGGAGAGGGGTTTGCAGAGAGGAGGAGGAGGAGGAGGAGGAGGTGGTGGTGGTGGAGGAGGAGAAGGAGAAGGAGAAGGAGAAGGAGAAGGAGAAGGACTATGTGGTCCTTGCTGCTCTCTGAGCTTGGTTGTTTTCTTGCAGATGTTTCATTACCCAAATTAGATAACATCATCAGTGCTAGAAAGGAGTGAGTTTGGGAGGAGGAGGAGGAGGAGGAGGAGGAGAAAGAGGTGGTAGTAGTGGTGGTGGTGGTGGAGGAGGAGGAGGAGGAGGAGGAGGACTGTAAGGTCCTTGGTGCTTTCTGAGCTTGGTTGTTTTCTTTCAAATGTTTCATTACCCAAACTAGGTAATAACATCAGTGCTTGAAGGGAGAGGGCTTTGCAGAGAGGAGGAGGAGGAGGAGAAGGAGGAGGAGGAGGAGGAGGAGGAGGAGGAGGAGTTATTTATTGACTACTTTATACTACTGCACTGTGGGAGTTATAGTACAGGTAGTCCCCAACTTAACAACTATTCATTTACTAATTGTTGTTACAATGGCCATGTAGCAACCAAAGTTACAACGGCACTGAAAAAAGTCACTTAGGACCAGTCCTCACACTTACGACCTTCACAGTATCACCAGTCATGGAATCAAAAGTCAGGCACTTGTGAACCAGCATGTATTTACGATGGTTGTAGAGTCCTGGGGGGGGGTGTCAAGCGATCCCCATTTGTCCCCTTCCCAGCCGGTTTCCCACAAGTCAAGGAGGATATCTGGATTTGCTTAATGACTACATCAGGGGTGTCAAACTCGCAACATCACATGACGTGTCGCGACGTATCACGGCTTTTTCCCCATTGCCGGAGCTGGGGTGGGCGCGGTGTCGGCATGACGAATCCGGCCCACGGGCCGGGAGTTCGACACCCCTGGAACTACATGATTCACTTAACAACTGCCAGTGATTTGTTTAACAACCATGGCAAAAATAGATTATAAAATTGAGTGTGACTCATTTAACCTCTTGCTTAGGGGTGGAAATCCCAATTGTGATTATAAATCAAGGACTAACTATATTTCTGTCTATTGTTCTCTCTCTCTCTCTCTCTCTCTCTCTCTCTCTCTCTCTCTCCTTTTGTGTAGGGGTGTGCGCGCGTGTGAATGTATGCATATATAAATATGTAGGATCTATAGTCAAATATTTTACATAGTTGTTTGCCCACTAGACAAGCACAAAAGATGGAAAGCATCTTTTATAAGAGCAGATTTTTTTTTTTAACAAAGGGAAGAATATCTGGCTTGATTTGCTCCATAAAACTTTTGAGTTCTAGGAGGCATATAAAATGTGTTCCTGGCTTTCAGAGATGACCGGTTTTATTTTATTTTATTTTATTTTTCTTGCAGTGGATGCCGTTTGTAATCTCTTTGGCGTTTGCCTGTAAGTTTATATAGTCACCAGAGATAGAGCTACAGTCATGGGGAAAAAAAGGGTGGCCTGCTGTAAAGACAAAGTTTTAAAAAAATCAATACATGGGCTCTTGGCATCAGTTAATAGGTTTATAATAAATATATTTAAATGGAATAAAAGAAAAGAGAGAGAAAGTATTTCCTTCCTTCACAGTCTGTAGCTGTGCTGCTTGGAGCTGGATTGCAAACATAAAGCACCAGGGGTGGCCGAAGCAATTGCAAAGGAAGATAAATCTCCATCCCGAAATAATATTTTAATAATGCCTGGGCAGAAGCAGGTAATTCCAAACTGATTGTTGTAATCCAAAATTGATCTGATTCGGCCACGCCATTCAAATCTGAGGCTAATTAGATCCATTTTCAAACAGGAATCAGTAATTCAAAACTTCTCGAGTCATCATATTTAACAAGTCGGCACGTCTAGTTTAGTGACTAGAAGGATGAGGGGTGATGTGATAGCAGTCTTCCAATATTTGAGGGGCTGTCACAAAGAAGAGGGGGTCAAGCTGTTCTCCAAAAGCAGGACAAGAAGCAATGGATGGAAACTAGTTGAGACTCTAGAAAGAGTGCAGAGAAGAGCAACAGAGATGATTAGGGGACTGGAGGCTAAAACATGTAAAGAACAGTTGCAGGAATTGGGTATGTCTAGTTTAATGAAGAGAAGGATGAGGGGGGACATGATAGCAGTCTTCCAGTATCTCAGGGGCTGCCACAAAGAAGAGGGAGTCAAGCTATTCTCCAAAGCACCTGAAGACAGGACAAGAAGCAACGGATGGAAACTAACCAAGGAGAGAAGCAACCTAGAACTAAGGAGAAATTTCCTGACAGTTAGAACAATTAACCAGTGGAACAACCTGCCTTTAGAAGTTGTGGGTGAAGAAAGTCCAGTTGCCTTTTGGAAAAACACCTTTGGGATAACGTGAAGAGAGTACAGATGACTAAGTCAAACAAGTTGCGAGTCAATATGAGTTTCTCAGCTGTAAGTCAAGGAGAAGAGAGGAGACAATTTTCTTAATTATTTGTTAGTTGTGAGGGTCAGGATTATGAAGAGAGTAAGTCAAACTGGTTGACTAAGTCAAACTAGTTGTGAGTCAATGTGAGATTCTCAGCTGTACGTAGAGGAGAGGAGACAATGTTCTTCCTTAATTATTTATTAGTTGTAAGGGCCAGGATTATGAAGAGAGTAAGCTGCTATTGTTTGTAAAATTCACCCTACCACCCCACTGGAAGGACTTCCAAGCAACGTCAAGATTTCACAGTTTGCCGAAGCTCCCGAACGGTGTTTCTTTTGCGGTGCAGTTTTTCCTTCCCCGACTCTTACGCTAAAACGGAATGTAGATTAATTTCACCTCATTGGCTCATCCTACAAGCCTTTGTCATCTTCTATAATTCAGTTTAAACTTGGAGGATTTAAAAAAATCCTCAGCCGCAATTTCAGAGTGGGTGAGAAGATTTAGTCAAGGAGCCTTGGACTGAAGGAGTATTAAAGCTTTTTTAAAAAACTCAAAACCCCATTCTTTGTGTCCAATCCTCGGCTTTTGGTGACCATATCTTCCCCAGTGGAAAAAAATGACTTCAGCTTGCTAAGTCCTGATTAACGACCTCATTCACTGACCAACGTCCTGGCAACTACGACGCATCCATATTTTACACTCCGAGAAATATTTACGAGGCAGGCTTGGTGTGTATTTGTTTTGCTTTTATTTTTAATTTACCTCCTGCTAGTCTCTCCCTGCTGCAAAGGAAAGAAAGTTACAAGCATCCAGGCAACTATCAAAGCTTGCTAGCCTAGATTGCCTTCTCGTTGGTGGATGTTCTAAGAACAAAATATTTCTTTCTCAAAAGAGATACAAGAGCTTTACATCCAGTGAACTAGAAGGATCCTACCCAGAGAGGGAAGATCAGACCGTCATTCCAGATGGTGACCTCCAAGGATTAGGTTGCTTGAAAGTGGGTACACCAGTGTTGGGGGCACAAATGACCACCCCCATCCCCTCTTGAATAAGGAGGAAGGCTGAGGCAAGCTGTGATGGGATGTAGTGAAGAGGTGGCTCCCCAGAAGGGAAATCATGCATTCCAGAGTAGTAAGAGGCAACTCAGCCTGGATATTTTGTGTGAGAGAAAGAGGGTGAAGACAGCCTCTCCCTCATAGTTCCCAGAGTCTATTGTAGAGACAGATAGTTGAGTCCTCAATCTGGCAAGATATGGTGGAATGTAGCCTGGACTCCCGGGAGGAGGGGTATGCCAGAGTAGTAAGAGGCAACTCAGCCTGGATATTACATGTGAGAGAAAGAGGGTGAAGACAGTCCCTCCCTCATAGTTCCCAGAGTCTATTGTAGAGGCAGAGAGTAGAGTCCTCAATCTGGAAAGATGTGGAGGAATGGAGACTGGATTGCCAGGAGGGAGCAGTAAGAGGCAACTTAGTTCAGACAGCTTGTGCGAGAGAAAGCGGGTGAGGATGGCTCCTCCCTAATAGTTCACAGAGCATATTGTAAATAGTATAGTCCTCAGTCTGCAAGATTCTGTCTATAGGTATGAAACAATGAAGAACCCAACTTGGAAGAATCACCATGTGTTGGTTTTGGTTTTGGGCCCAACACAAGTAGGTTCCAGGTTTCCATCATTTTCCTTCAAAATGCAGAACATTTGTTGGCCTCCAGATGACCCACCCTAATTTGCACCTCCCCAACTGAGATGCAAACCCAGATGACACACCTAATCTATCTTGACCGCTACTCAGCTACAATACTCAATGCACGAGATTGCAGGTCATACCCACCCATGATGTGGTTGGCTTGCCTCTGCAATTTCTCCCATAGTGTGATGAGCAAACCAAAATAATTACGGTTTATTCAACACACCACGATAGTTTGACAAATCACCCCTTAGCAGATGTTAGGAGCCCAGCCAATGCTTAGAAGAAGAAAAAACTCGTGAGAAAGATGTGAAGGATGTTTAGCTTGGGGAAAAAGTTGAAAGAGCTTCCGGTGACAAACAGGTGCTGAGTCAAATTTAGTGGAGAATTTCAGACACACTGATCAGAAAGAAAATGGAAAGAAAAGAGAAGCTAACGGAGCAACATCCAGCCTGGGGGATTTGAAATTTTCTAATGCACCAAAATTCAGAATTTAATAGCAAGCAGATTCCATCTAATACAATTTGTGTGTGACTGTGTATGTGTGTGTTTGAGCAAGCCCTACTTAAAATTGGTCTTTTGCTCTGACTAAACTTCCCCATCTTTCACTACACACACACACACACAATTATCTTTAGAAACACACAAGGGCATGGATTTCATAGTTCAATAGCTTGTAGCCCTTTGTTCCTTCCAGCCTCTTATAGAACGATGTGAGGTGCAAGGTGAATAGAAAAAGTCACGAAGACACTAATTACGGAGAGAACATAGAAAATCAGAGAACTGTTCTTTTTTGCTTTTTTGTTTAACTTGCGGCACGTAGTGAGAATTGAATAGCCCTCCTTCAGGAAGGAAAAGGATAAGAGGGAAACGGGTAACCTTGTTGCAATTTCTGGATAGGGGATAAAGCATGAGTGTAGGTCTTACTCCTTTGCCGAGATTTCTCGTAGTCAAAGTTGTTGCAGCCACGAAGGGGTCCAAGAATAACCTTGAAATCTGAATTACTGTAGCAGAAGGACAGCGGGTGGAGTCAAGTGAGGAATCAGCCTAAAGTTCTTACGTTCCCACAAATGACCTAAATCCAATCCTTCTTCAATTCCAGTGACTCTTATCTAGTGCCAGTTGAATGCAGACCATTAGTTGACTAGGTTCTTGTGTATAGGCATGAGCAAGAAGCTGGAACTTAACGTGTGACCCTGATTAATAATAATAATAATAATAATAAAGTTGGAAGTGACCTTGGAAGTCATCTAGTCCAACCCCCTGCTCAGGCAGGAAACCCTATACCATTTCAGACAAATGGCTGTCCAGTCTCTTCTTAAAAACTTCCAGTGTTGGAGCATTCACCGCTTCTGGAGGCAGGTTGTTCCACTGGTTGATTGTTCTAACTGTCAGGAAGTTTCTCCTTAGTTCTAGGTTGCTTCTCTCCTTGATTAGTCTCCATCCGTTGCTTCTTGTTCTACCTTCAGGCGCTTTGGAGAATAGCTTGACTCCCTCTTCTTTGTGGCAACCCCTGAGATATTGGAAGACTGCTATCAGGTCACCCCTTGTCCTTCTCTTCATTAAACTAGACATACCCAATTCCAGCAGCCATTCCTTATATGCTTTAGCCTCCAGTCTCCTAATCATCTTTGTTGCTCTTCTCTGTACTCAACATCTTTTTTACATCGTGGTGACCAAAACTGGATGCAGTATTCCAAGTGTGGCCTTACCAAGGCGTTGTAAAGTGGTATTAACACTTCACGTGATCTTGATTCTATCCCTCTGTTAATGCAGCCTGGCACTGTGTTGGCCTTTTTGGCAGCTGCAGCTTATTTTCCCACCATTTGTGCTTTACAATGACCGCTCCTTCTTTCACACTACCGGAGCTGATGTTCATCAAGTGGGAAAATTTTAGATGACTTCGCACAGAAGGCATGGGACTAAATTAAATCACCCAGTGATTGCTCTACTTTGAACTGTTTTGACTGATCTCTCGTCAGTGAGACGAAGCAACAGATTCGAGATTTTCTTCATTGAGCTTTACAGTAAAGTAGAATTAGCTTCTCTGACCACGTCTTCTCCCTAGCCTACACAGAAAGGCTGACAGCCATTTTATGGAGCTAGCAAATCGTTCAGACTATTAAAATACATACGCAGGAAAAGAGTCTGACTCAGTCCCAAGCCATTCAATTCACCCAATCAATTTGACCCTTGGAATCAGTCCAAATCAATTCCAAATATTGACTATGCACCTTTGGCTCGATTCTGTTCCTCAAGGAATTGGCACATGTGTGCACACTGCAAGCAGTCGATGCATGACTGCTTGCTGCCTGAATGCACTGGCTGCCAACGAAGAGTGCTGTTTTTAAAAGCTGGAGTCCAAACTTTGCAGTGTGCGCAATTATGAACAATTATCAATCAGAATAGAGCTGGAAGGGACATTGGAGGTCTTCTAGTCCAACCCCTTGCTCAAGCAGGAGACCCTATACCATTTCAGACAGGTGGCTGTCCAGTCTCTTCTTAAAAACCTCCAGGGATGAAGCACCCACAACTTCTGAAGGCAAGCTGTTCCACTGGTTAATTGTCCTCACTGTTAGGAAGTTTCTCCTTAGTTCCAGGTTGCTTCTCTCCTTGATGAGTTTCCATCCGTTGTTTTTTGTCCAGCTTCTGGTGCTTTGGGAAATAAGTTGGCCCACTCTTCTTTGTAGCAGCCCCTCATATACTGGAAAACTGCTATCATGTCACCCCTAGTCCTTCTTTTCTCTAGACTGGCCATACCCAATTTCTGCAACCATTGTTCATATGATTTTGTCGCCCGTCCCCTGATCATCTTAGTTGCTCTTCTCTGCACTTTTTCAAAAGCCTCAACATCTGTTTTGTAATGTGGTGACCAAAACTGGATGCAGTATTCCAGGTGTGGCCTTACTAAGGTTTTATAAAGTGATACTAATACTTCATGTGACTTTGGTTTTATGCCTCCCTATGACTTCTTCAAGTGGATATGTAAATCACATCTTTGGTTATACAGGCTGATCATAGCAACTTGATATCTAACATGCTGCTCTACAAAAGCATGATTGTGTCTCTTGTCCCTTGCTGACTCAAAACCCGGTAAAGGAGGTGAAACCTTGTAGATGAGTAGTTGGACGTACAATGATTCAACCCTCTTGTGTCTAACCTTTTATGCAGATTTTAGTTTCATCTGTTGGACTTAACTTAATCATGCTTCAGTGCATCAATAAGGTGAAAGATGGCTCATTAATTAATGTGGTTATACACCGTGCGGTTAGTTTCACTTAACATTCCCTGCTCCTTGTGAAAAATAAAGTAGAAAGTAAATGCTTGGGAAATTCTTCAGGCAATTAGCAGACCCGGATCAGAATATTGAATGTGAGAATCTTTTAGCAATCCAGTGGTGGGATTCAGCCGGTTCGCACCACTTTGGCAGAACCGGTAGCTAATTTTTTGTTGCCCATGCCCAGAATGGACCTCCGGAAGCGGCATCCACGCAGAGAACCGGTTGTTCACATATTTGAATCCCACCACTATAACAATCCCTTTAACAGTGTGGGTGCTCCATCACTGGAGGTTTTTAAGAAGAGACTGGACAGCTATTTGTCTGAAATGGTCTAGGGTCTCCTGCTTGAGCAGGGGGTTGGACTAGAAGACCTCCAAGGTCCCTTCCAGCTCTATTCTGACTCTGATTCAGAGAGGAACACGGATGGAGAAGTGACATCATACATGAGATGACACCCTTATAGGTGATGCAGTGTGAACCTGGAGGAGCAGTGGAGAAGAGTTCTGGTCCGGGGCTTCCAACCAAAGCAATTTCCAGCTGACTGTAGAGTTCAATTTTCATCCGGGTCCATTGCTGAGAATGATGAGGATGGCTTCACACATCTGGAAGTTAAACCTGGTGGAGAAACTGCTCCATCCTTTTACTCTGCTGGTGTAATGGATTGTATACCTGTAAGAGCAGGGGGAGGGGAGTGTGACAGCACAGAGCTTTCCCATAAAGAGGCCTGGATTAAGGCACTGTGCCACCCTGATGGATAGGAGTGGGAAAGAGGTTCAGGGTAGCCATATCCTAGAATCTCTCAGGATAGGAGTGGGAAAGAGGTTCAAGGCAGCCATATCCTAGAATCTCTCAGGATAGGAGTGGGAAAGAGGTTCAGGGTAGCCATACCTTAGCCTAGAATCTCTCAGGATCTATCTAGTAGGTTAGAAGGTTTTGACTTTAGTTTGGCAACAATCGGTCCCTTAGCTGTAAACAAATAAAGGATTGAACTCAATTGGGTTTTGCTATGTCATCTCTAGGCTTGGCCTTGACATCCTATCAATGGCATGAATGGTGTTTCTTATGTCATTTGCGCAATGGCTTCATCACACACAAGACATCATCATGGTTTCTACCAGAGGCCTGTGGTAACAAAAGCCCTGCTAGATCAGACCACAGTTCTGTTCATCCGGATTCCAGGCACCCACAGCCAGAGAAAGTAGGCTTATGCTCTCCTTCCAACAAGCTGGGGTTCAAAAATCTCATTAATACATTGCCACTAATATTAATTATAGCTTATCTGACTGGTTTAAAACCAACTCATTCATTCTGATAGTGTTGACATCCACCGTTTAGCTCGGATTTACATTGTATTTGATCAGACAGTGACCCTAATTTCTCTACACTTTCAAGGATCTTGAATTTCAACACTGTGTGTGTGTGTGTGTGTGTGTGTGTGTATGTGAAAGAGAGAGAGAGAGAGAGAGAGAGAGAGAGAGAGAGAATCTCTACACACATTCTCCCCAATAGCATGTTTTAACATAACTCTACCATGTCACTCCTTCCCTCCATATTTTTTTTAAAAGAAAAAAAACTATTCATTTTTTTAACTAGAGGTTACTTCCCTTCTCTAATTATTTGGGTAGGGAGGGGGCTTTTTCCAGATGTGCTCTGCAATGCAAGAATTAATGCAAGTGAGATTTTTCATTGATTCGCACATGGCTAATAGCATGCAAGCAAAACCAGAACTGTGATTTATCCAGAAATGCAACAGAGTGAGTCTCCTTTTTGGATAAATCTCTCAGCCTCATTAAGTTCTCCAACCTGGTTATCTCTCATCTCACAGTGCCTTAAAGATGTGGCTCTTGTACACCTTTAAAATGGTTGCAAATCTTTATTAGTATTTATCAGAGCAGGCTGGCGTTCAGCGTCGTCTGATCTTAATACGGAAAGATAGGTAAATACTTCGCAGGTTGAATTACTTCCCTCCCACACCACAGTGTCAGGAATTTATGATCTTCCTTCTGAATGAGGTCTCTGGGATCATCCTGAAAGGCACAGGGTGGAATCAACCCTCAAGACAAATGTTTACTTCGAAGGCTCCAATGTCTAATTTCAATATTGCTTGGGTGTGATCAAGTTATTTACTGGAAAATTTATTAGGGCGTGGAGATGGCTGAATGCGGAATTATTGCAATTGGATGATACGTTGTTGGTGAAGGCAGGAGCAGAGAAGGTCAGCCAGATTACTCGCAAAGAGGCAGCCTTCTTGATGGGCTGCACCAGAAGCTGGCTATTTAGTGCAGCAAACAGATGGAAATGGTGCTGGGAACAGTGTGTTCGTTTCCTTGCTGTGTGTTCTTGCCTTGAACTTCGGACTGTGTCTCTTCAGCTGTGGCCTTGCCCTGCCTTTGCTTGTGGACTTGCCTTATAGATTTGCCTTTGCCTTGCCTTGCCTTTGTCTTGTGGACTTGCTTTTGTCTTGGGATTTGCCTTTGCCTTGGGAACTGGACTCACCCTTGACTTGAGGACTAGTGCTGGCTTCATTTGAGTAGTCCGTGGAACCCGTTGGGGTTGAGCTGGTGCCAGCACAGGAAATTGCTGGGAAATACCAATTTAGGCTTGGAAGCCTTAATAGATTCCTTACATCTATGGTGTGTGTGGGTGTGTGTGCATGAGCGGGACAGAACAACTACTCTCACCCTAACAAATATACCCTTGGAGATCCTAGGGAGAGGCTATCCTAACTCTCCTCCTATCTATCTCTGGACTGTGCTGCCTCTTGTCTCACACACATACCCTTGGAAAATGCTTCCTCCTTCCTCGAAAACTGCCTCTTTCCTGCAGTCCAACACACAACCGACCTCTTTGTAGGCACCATCCCCACAACCACCTCTCTGTCTTGGTGGATCTTTCAAAGGCACCATTTCTCCAGCTTCTGTTCTTTTTTTATTATTATTATTCCCTTATGAAAAGAAGAGCTTACGGCTTTGCAGTGCTTGAAAAGGTGACATGTCCTTCTTCATCTTTTCCGCTCCCGCAGCTGTCATATTGTGTTACCCTGATGATATTGGAAACATCTGTTTCCTTCCCAGCCACTCAGTTCAAGCTTGTTGTTACTTCACCAGTAAGTGGAATAACAGGCCATAATATCACTCATGGGCTGATAGACCTCGCTTTCATGATATCACCATGTCACAGCAGCTTACACCTTATCTAGCCACAGCTGTCCTCCTTGCCTGCCCCAACAGACCTGCCTAAGTAACACAACTCAGAATAAGACCAAAACAGAAGCTTATTTTCACCATGGAAAGCTTCTTACATTCAATGTATTCAACTGTGTCTTAGAAGGAAGCTAATTCCGTACAAGGAATTATCAAATTTCTCAACCTTTTCTCAACTCCTTTGGCAGGGCTTTACATTTTGAGCCTGACTCTCATCTGACTCACTGCCTAACAAAATGAAGTGCTATTTCGAAACATTTTTTTTTAAAAAGATGAAGTTTAACAGAATAACAGAATAGAGAATAGAGTTGCAATGGAATTAAACAAATGATTGTCCAGTCTCTTCTTAAAAACCTCCAGTGATGGAGCACCCACAACTTCTGAAGTCAAGCCGTTCCACTGGTTAATTGTTCTCACTGTCAGGACGTTTCTCCTTAGTTCTAGGTTGCGTCTCTCCTTGATGAGTTTCCATCCGTTGTTTATTGTCTTGCCTTCTCGTACTTTGAAAAACAGGTTGATCCCCTCTTCTTTGTGGCAGCCCTTCAAATACCAGAACACTGCTATCCTGTTACCTCTAGTCCTTCTTTTCTCTAGACTAGACATACCCAGTTCCTGCAACCATTCTTCATATGTTTTAGCCTCCAGCTCTTTAGTCATCTTTGTTGCTCTTCTCTGTACTCTTTCTAGAGTCTCAACATCTTTTTTTTTATAACATGGTGACCAAAATTGGATGCGGTATTCCAAGTGTGTCCTTACCAAGGCGTTATAAAATGGCACTAACACTTCATGTGATCTTGATTCTATCCCTCTGTTAATGCAACCTGGGATTACATTGGCTTTTTTGGCTGCCACCACACACTGCTGGCTCGTATTTAAGTGACTGTCCACTAGGATTCCTCTTGCAGTTACGATTCCCATTGAGCCACGTTTCACCTAATCTGTACCTGTACATTTGGTTTTTCTTGCTGATTACTTTTCTGTACATTGAGTTCCATTTTGTTAGATAGGGCCCAATGTTCAAGTCTGTCAAGATCCATCTGGATTTTGAGCCTATTTTCTAAGTCACCAGATATATAATTTTTCATGAATGAAGGTGAATATGCGTATCCTAGGATAACATTGCAGGATCCAACATACAGTACATTCAATTTTGCCGCTACTAAGATTGTTGGCTGAGCAGGTACAAAAACAGCCAGGGAAATGACTGAAGCCTGGGAAACAGACCCCTGGTCAGTTAACAGAAATGCTGATTTACCACCAGCTTATCAAGTACTCAGGAGCCGAGGGATTGGCAGCAAAAGGGAACAACAGCCAACAACTTACTAGCCAGCCTTCAACATCCCAATCAACATCTCAAACTCACACACATTCTGGTAGAAGAAGTTCCCTGAGGATGGGGTCCAGCACAAGTCCAAAAGCTCAGAAGCTCTGGTCCCAGTGACTGACCCTGATTGGATCCTGCAGTACAGATAGTCCTCAACTTACAGCGGTTCATCCCCATGGCCAGGTGATCAAAATTCAGACGCTTGGCAACTGACTCCTATTTATGACGGTCGCAGTGTCACTTGATCCCCTTTTGCGACCTTCGGACAAGCAAAGTCAACGGGGACGGCAGAGTCATTTAACAACCATGTTACTAACTTAACGGCTGCAGTGATTGGCTTAACACAGGGGTTCCCAACCGGCGGTGCAAGACGGTATTCCAGGGGGTGCGAAAACCTGGGTTTTCAAAATTATAGTGTAGATGCGTAATCCGTTGCCCTTATTTCGAACTTTTGTAAGGGGTGGGAGAATATAACAGAAGCGTTCTAGGGGCGCAGGGTATAGAAAAGTTTGGGAGCCACTGGCTTAACAACTGTGCCCAGAGATGTCGTAAAAGGGGGCAAAACTCACTCAGAAAATGTCTCATTTAGCAACAGAAAATTTTGGGCTCACTTGTCATAAGCCGAGGACTTTTTTTTCTTTTTTTCTTTTACTTTGGCTCCAAACCAGATGGCAAATACGTCTGGCTGCGATATCAAGGTGATAAAACCTTTCTGATGAAAGCTTTGCCTTCCGTCCCCAGGCCTCTCTTGATAGCTACTGTAAAAGCTTTGCCTTCCAGGCACCAGAGGAGGGGGTGAGGGTGGGGGAAAAAACATTCAAGGGGGAAAAAAAAGATGAAGAGAAAAATGAAGCAATCAGGACAGGGGGAAAAAAGAGAGAAAGCTAGATGGATAAAACCTGATGTGTCTCAGTTAGGAGATGCTCTGGATGACGGTTCCATCAAAAGGACTGAAGAAAATGGCTTTCAAGAAGGGTAAAGGGAACGCTCATAAGCAGCCTTGTGTCCCCCCCCCCCCGTCTTCTCTCTCTTTCACCCTCATCCCTGGGGAAAAAAATGAAGCCACTGTATGTAGCCCATTCTCCATTTTTCACAACTACCAGTGCAATTTCCATCCAAGCCCTCAGCTGTGAGGTCCAGTTCTTTTTCCGCGCAGGGTTGGCATCTGGCTTTGTGAAGGCTTCAGCTTTGGCCTCCCTTCTTCCCTTTTGGATGAAATCCCTGCTGGTTTGGTCTTCTGCTCCCGCTTCCTTGTCAGTGCCCTGGGTCATGAAGCTTTCAGATGGTTTATGGTGGAGACATCTGGCGTTTTAGAGAGTTCCCTTTGTTTAAAACTGCAAATGGCTCTTTAAAAACTCTCAAATTGCTTTGAATTGTAAATCACTTGCAATTGTTTTAATGAGTTGGGTTTTTTCCACTTTGGAAGGGTTCTACAGTGAAAAAACCAGCAGGTTATTATCATTAATAGTAGCATTTCTCTCAAAGGCTAATTATTTTCTTCTTCTTCTTCTTCTTCTTCTTCTTCTTCTTCTTCTTCTTCTTCTTCTTCTTCTTCTTCTTCTTCTTCTTCTTCTTCTTCTTCTTCTTCTTCTTCTTCTTCTTCTTCTTCTTCTTCTTCCTCTCCTCCTCCTCCTCCTCCTCCTCCTCCTCCTCCTCCTCCTCCTCCTCCTCCTCCTCTCCTCCTCTCTTCTTCTTCTTCTTCTTCTTCTTCTTTCTTCTTCTTCTTCTTCTTCTTCTTCTTCTTCTTCTTCTTCTTCTTCTTCTTCTTCTTCTTCTTCTTCTTCTTCTTCTTCTTCTTCTTCTCTTCTTCTTCTTCTCTTCTTCTTCTTCTTCTTCCTTCCTTCTCCTCTTCTCTTCTTCTTCTCCTCCTCCTCCTCCTCCTCCTCCTCTTCCTCTTCTTCTTCTTCTTCTTCTCCTCCTCCTCCTCCTCTTCCTCTTCTTCTTCTCCTTCTCCATCCTCCTCCTTTCCTCCTCCTCCTCTCCTCCTCCTCCTCCTCCTCCTCCTCCTCCTCTTCTTCTTCTTCTTCTCCCTCCTCCTCCTCCTCCTCCAGTTCTGCATTGCACATGTGCAATTAGCTGTGGCTTTACTGTACAGGGGTGGATGGAAAGACAGCCAGCCACTCTTGTTTGGCAAACTAAAAAGCAGTTTTGGGGATTGTGCCTGCCAAACTGCCTGGTGGGAACTGCGGCTAGCTGGGAGAGGAAAATCTGGTTTCAGCTTTTAAAACCTTGCCCAGTCTTTTGAAGGATCTGAGACGTGAGGCACCCCATTGTAGCAGTGAGATAGATTTTTATTTTGAGAAGAGGAAGAGAGGTTTATACTCAGTGGGGCAGCACGGAAAACCCCAGGGCAAAAGTCTCATCACTCAGCTGGAGGTCTCACAGTGAAGGCGTTTTTAACAGCAACATGCAGAGTGGCTGTCTTATAAAACACAGACATGCACTCCAAATTGCTCGCAGGAGAAAAAGTTAGCCAAGCAGATATCTCAAATTAAATGTCACTGAGGCTGCAAGGGAAGGGATAGGAAGAAAAAAAAAAGTTTGGTCACCAAGAACCTCAAGAAATCCTCATCTGGTTCCTAAGATTATCTACTAATTCTAAATCCTCCTTGGTGTACAGCCAAGGAGAAGAGAAGGATGAGGGGGGGACATGATAGCCATCTTCCAATATCTCAGGGGCTGCCCCAAAGAAGAGGGAGTCAAGCTATTCTCCAAAGCGCCTGAAGGCAGGACAAGAAGCAACGGATGGAAACTAACCAAGGAGAGAAGCAACCTGGAATATAAGGAGGAATTTCCCGACAGTTAGAACAATTTAATCAGTGGAACTGCTTGCCTCCAGAAATTGTGAGTGCTCCAACACTGGAAGTTTTTAAGAAAAGACTGGACAGCCATTTGTCTGAAATGGTATAGGGTTTCCTGCCTGAGCAGGGGGTTGGACTAGATGACCTCCAAGGTCCCTTCCAACATTATTATTATTATTATTATTATTATTATTATTATTATTATTATTATTATTATTATTATTATTATTATTATTATTATTATTATTATTATTATTATTATTATTATTAACAACAACAACAACAACAACACTCTCTCTAAGGCAGGGAGTTCCACTGGTTAATCGTCCTCACTGTTAGGAAGTTTCTCCTTAATTCCAGGTTGCTTCTCTCCTTGATCAGTTTCCATCCATTGTTTCTTGTCCTGCCCTCTGGTGCTTTGGAAAATAATTTTTGATGGTCTTGATGGGCTCCCTCTTACTCTGAGGTCCCCAGGCCCGTTGGCAAAACCAGGTCTCCAGGGTTCGATACCCTTCCTGTCTTATACAAATCAGAAGCATCAGTACAACCCTCAATTACATCATGGCTTCATGTCCGCTAGATGTGGTGGAAACTGGTGCAGGGGGGGGGAGGGAGGGGACCGTTAACCAAGGAGCTAAGAGGCAGGTCAGCCTTGAGTGCGTAGTATGCGGAAAGAAGCTCAAGATCCTCCCTAAACCTTCACAGGATATACAGTATCTGCTAATTACTGTATGTAGAATGTACTTTAGTCTGGAATGGAACAGGAACAGAGAATAGAATAGAATAGAATAGAATAGAATAGAATAGAATAGAATAGAATAGAATAGAATAGAATTCAGAATGAATAGAATAGAATAGAATTCAGAATGAATAGAATAGAATAGAATTCAGAATGAATAGAATAGAATAGAATAGAATAGAATAGAATAGAATAGAATAGAATAGAATAGAATAGAATAGAATAGAATAGAATAGAATAGAATAGAATAGAGGATGGGATAGGATGGGATGGGATGGGATAGAATAGAATAGAATAGAATAGAATAGAATAGAATAGAATAGAATAGAATAGAATAGAATAGAATTCAGAATGAATAGAATAGAATAGAATAGAATAGAATAGAATAGAATAGAATAGAATAGAATAGAATAGAATAGAATAGAATTCAGAATGAATAGAATAGAATAGAATAGAATAGAATAGAATAGAATAGAATTCAGAATGAATGGAATAGAATAGAATAGAATTCAGAATGAATAGAATAGAATAGAATAGAATAGAATAGAATAGAATAGAATAGAATAGAATAGAATAGAATAGAATAGAATAGAATAGAATAGAATTCAGAATGAATAGAATAGAATTCAGAATGAATAGAATAGAATAGAATAGAATAGAATAGAATAGAATAGAATAGAATAGAATAGAATAGAATAGAATAGAATAGAATAGAATAGAATTCAGAATGAATAGAATAGAATAGAATAGAATAGAATAGAATAGAATAGAATAGAATAGAATAGAATAGAATAGAATAGAATAGAATAGAATAGAAGGGACCTTGGAGGTCTTCTAGTCCAGTCCCCTGCTCAAGCAGGAGAACCTACACCATTTCAGATAATAATGTGACCCCCTCTTCTTTGTGACAGCCCCTCAAATACTGGAATATTGCTATCATGCCACGCCTATTTCTTCTTTTCTTTAGACCAGCCAAATCCAAACCCTTGCCTTGTAATGCAATTGCCTAGGACGTTACTTCACCATGCCTTCAGGGTGTTTTATTTGTATGGTGAAGAGAAGAAAAAAAAAAAGACAGAAACTGATCTGAATTATGCAGGAAAGCACATTGTTCCAGAGAATTTCTGGATTGAACAGGCAAGGATGGCAAATCCTTCATGCATCCGTTTCACGCATGAAGCCAGGCCAGCTTAAACCAGAACTCTGGCGTTCCAAACAGGAATTCAGATAGGGGGGGACTTTTAAATATCCCTCCTGGAATCAGGCCTAGGCACGGTTTGGAAGCCACAGTGATGCATTTCCCACAGCAGCGAAAATCCCACGGATCAAGCTGGAGTCGGTTTCCCATGGAGGAGAGTGGATTGAAATCTTGTGGCATCTATTCTACTGGATTTACAAACGTGCAAACAGAACATGGTTAGAATGCAGCACTGAAGGCTGACTCTGCTCACTGCCAAGAGTTCGATCATGACCAGCTCAAGGTTGACTCAGCCTTCCATCTCCCTCCCTCCCTCCCTTCCTTCCTCCCTTCCTTCCTTCCTTCCTTCCTTCCTTCCTTCCTTCCTTCCTTCCTTCCTTCCTTCCTTCCTTCCTTCCTTCCTTCCTTCCTTCCAGCATTGAAGGCTGACTCTGCTCACTGCCAAGAGTTCGATCATGACCAGCTCAAGGTTGACTCTATCACCTTCCAGCCTCCCTCCCTCCCTCCTCCTCCCTCCCTCCCTCCCCTCCCTCCTCCTTCCTTCCTCCTTCCTTCCTTCCTTCCTTCCTTCCTTCCTTCCTTCCTTCCTTCCTTCCTTCCTTCCTTCCTTCCTTCCATGCAGCATTGAAGGCTGATTCTGCCCACTGCCAGGTGTTCAATCCTGACCGGCTCAAGGTAAAATGAGGACCCGATTGTTGGGGGGCAAATAGGCTGACTCTGTAAACCGCTTAGAGAGGTCTGTAAAGCACTCTGAAGCGGTATATAAGTCTAAGGGCTATTGCTATTGCTATTGCTATTCCTTTTTTTAAAAACCAGCACTAGCAATCTCCCAACTCCCATCATCCTCACGTTCATAACGCTGTCAGACAGGTGGCGGAAGACCGAGCCACTGAAATGTCCCAAAGAGCTCGATTGCGCCAGTAACATCCTTTTTTTGTTTGTTTGTATCGGACGAGTAATTGAACATTCAAAAAGAGCTTAATAGTGCAAATGGGTTGTTATTAAGGAATATTTCCTCCCCGGGAACGGCAGCTGGTATCAGAGTGCTGCTGTTCAAATTTAAACTAAATTAAATTTCACGGCTGAGGTGGAAAGAATTCTACCTGAGTTGCAAGCGATCGATTGGAGAGAGGGAGAGGGAGAGAGGGAGAGAGAGGGAGAGGAAGAGAGAGAGAGAGAGAGAGGGAGAGAGAGAGAGAGAACGAACCCCGGGCACTGTTTTAAGAAGCTGGAAGTTGGTTGCTTTCCGTGCTCGTATTTCATTCTTGTTACTCCAAGTGTAGGTGAAGGGTTGAAATAGCCAACCCCAGGATGGACAGACCCTTCAGAGCAGGTTTCTGGAGAACAGCAGGCTGAGCTGGAAAGTGGATTTATGTTCTCTGTTGCACACAAAAAGTAAAGACAAAACGCCTCAGAGGCTTTTCATAGTTGCCTCTCCCAGGGTGAGACGTCTCCCGTCTATTGCTCTTCTCTTGAGCTGCTAAGGTGCCAGAAGAGCATAAATTTTGGAGGTTTTTTATCAAAACCCACAGCACATTTGGCGTAGGAGTCTGGAGACCTTTCCCTGTTTGCCGCTAAAGCTTGACAGTATTCTTTTCTCCAGCAAGGCCCGTGTTGCCAAAAAGATGTTCCCGCCTGACATTCCTCAGCAGCCAAAGCTGGCTCTTTGCTCCCTCGCAAAAGCGCCCCGCGCCCGTCGCCAAGGCATCATTTCGGATGGATTGATGGGTCTTTTAGCCTGTTCAGTGACAATAGTTCTCTGGGCTGCTTGCAAAACAAATTCAAAGTGTGTCGTTGACATAAGTAAAACGCTCTGTTAAGCAACATCAACGAGGAATGTGTGACACGGCAGCCGAAGGGGAAAACGAGGTGGTGGGGTGGTAGGGCACAGCCCCAAAGGCAGAAAAAATGATGATGCCACAACACGGTTTTAGTGTTGCTGAAATGGCTGGGATGGTTTCATCTGGGGAGGGAGGGAGGGAGGGAAGGAAGGAAGGAAGGAAGGAAGGAAGGAAGGAAGGAAATGATGGGAGGGAGGGAGGAAAGAGAGAGGTGGGAATGAGAGGGAAGGAGGGACAGAGGGAGGGAGGAAGGAAGAAAGGAAGTGGGAATGGGAGGGAGGAGGGAGGGAGGGAGGAAGAAAGGAAGGTGGGAATAGGAAGGAGGGAGATGGGAATGAGAGGAAGGATGGGACAAAGGAAGGAAGGAAAGAAGGAAGGAAGGAAAGGAAGGAAGGAAGGAGGTGAGAATGGGAGGGAGGAAGGAGAGGTGGGAATAGGAGGGAGGTGGGAATGGGAGGAAGGAAGGAAGGAAGGCGGGAATGGAAGGGAGGGAGGAGGGAAGGAGGGAGATGGGATGAGAGGGAGGGAGGGACAAAGGGAAGGAAGGAAGGAGGGAGGGAGGGAGGAGGAAGGAAGTGAAGGGGGAAGGAAATTCAGTGTTTTAGCAACCTCTGATGACAAGCTAAGGCCCAGAAGGCACATGGCAAAAGGGCAACTGACAGTGGCCGCACGCTGGGGCTGAACCCGACCCTCCATTCTTAAGAGGGGCACTAGGTGGCGCTGCTTTATGCCTTTTATTCCCAAAGGGCCTTGACATTTGCTGCACGAGGCATGCCCCTCCCCCACTCCGTGGCATCACATTCACATCAAGCATTGTTCTAATCATCGCTCGTGCGTACAAATAATGTCAAAACACACGCAACCTGTCAATCACCAGCCACGTTCTCCCCCCTCTCTCTTCAAAAATACTCCTCATTATCCTCTTTTTTTGCTTGGCATTTATAGGCATTGAAACCAAACCCCCAGATTGTCTAAAAAAAAAGTAGCTTCCCTGTTCTTGTCATTTACGGGGGGGGGAGGGGGGGATTGTCAAGCACATGTCAACAAATTTATATATATATATATATATATATATATATATATATATATATATAAAGAGGTGTTGTGGCATTATGGAAGAAGTGCCAAGCTTAAGAGCTCAAGAAAGGCAATTGAGAGTTTTCCACTCTCCCCCCATCCCCCCCCCCAAAAAGAGACAGGGAGGGAATATACTGAGAATGGGCGTATCATAATTGTGTTAAGTTCCTAACTTAGTAATCAAATTGAGTCGCTTCTATTTCCTGAGCTGTCTCAGGAAATAATAGATGGACGTCTTCTAATTCTACTTCCAACGAACTTATTCCTCACCACAACTTACTAGTTTGTACCCCAATATCCAGAGATAGCATGCCCCTGAACACAGGTAGCCCTTGACTTACAATCATGTGTTTAACGATTGTTCAAAGTTACGACAACGTTGAAAAGGGGGACCTAGGACTGGTCCTTGCAGTAACGAACATCATGATCGTTATTCAGATGCTTGGAAACTGGCGTGTACTTATGACAGTTGCAGTGTCCTTTGTAACCTTCCTAGCCCAGCTTCGGGCCCACAAAGTCAATGAAGGAAGCAGGATTTGTTTAATGATTGTGTGATTCACGTAACAATTGCAGCAATTCGCTTACTAAATCTTGTGATCTGACCTGTAGGTTTGTGTGCCAGCTTGGATCAATTGATGACGCCAGGAGCACCGATGTGGACACACCTTCAAATCTTTGGTCTAGCTAAAGGTGACCGTCTTCACAGATCTGAATGCTGTGCAGGGACTTAGACACAGAACATAGAATAATAGGGTTGGAAGGGTCTTGGAGGTCTTCTAGTCTGACCCGCTACTTAAGCATTCCAGACAAATGGCTGTCCTGTCTCTTCTTTTAAAAAACCTCCAGTGATGGAGCACCTACAACTTCTGGAGGCAAGCCATTCATTGGTTAATTGTTCTCATTGTTAGGAAGTTTCTCCTTAATTCCAGGTTGCTTCTCTCCTTGATTAGTTTCCATCCGTTGCTTCTTGTCCTGCCTTCAGGCGCCTTGGAGAATAGCTTGACTCCCTCTTCTTTGGGGCAGCCCCTGAGATATTGGAATACTGCTATCATGTCACCCCAATTCTTCTCTTTTTTTTTGTAAAGTTTTTATTAAATTTTTTCATACAATTCAGTAGTATTGATTCAACAAACGTCTTGTCTGAGTTTATCATTCACTAATACAAATTTAATTCCTAATCCTTTATTCTTTTCTCCAGACGCTGATAAAATAAGTCCCAAGTTTGAAAGTATTCTGTTTCTTCTTTTTCTTTCAACCTCATAGCAAGTCTGTCCATTTCCACACATTCTAGTATTTTTTTTTTATCATTTCTTCCCCTGGTGGTTTTTCTTCATTTTTCCAATATTGTGCAAATATGATTCTTGCCGCTGTTATCACATGTAAAATCAAGGATATACTTTGTTTATCAATCTTTTCTGGCATTATACCTTGTAAAAAAAAAAGTTCAGGTTTAAAATCTACATGCTTTCCCAACATCTTTTCTAGCCAAGTATGTATTTTTGTCCAGGACCTCTTTGCTCTAATTCTTCTCTTCATTAGATTAGTTCCCTCAATCCCTTTTGACCTCTTTATCTGCTACACCTTACAAGCATACAGAAAGTTCTGTTTGGTACAGCAGATCAAACCTTGTTTGGTTAAGGTGAACATGTGGAAATTTCAACAGCAATGATGATTTGTGCTAAAAAAAACAGGGGACTGGAGGCTCAAACATACAAGGAACTGTTGGAATTGGGTATGTCTAGTTTAATGAAGAGAAGGACGAGGGGGGACATGATAGTAGCCTTCCAGTATCTCAGGGGCTGCCCCAAAGAAGAGGCAGTCAAGCTATTCTCCAAAGCACCTGAAGGCAGGACAAGAAGCAACGGACGGAAACTAACCAAAGAGAGAAGCAACCTAGAACTAAGGAGAAATTTCCTGACAGAACAATTAACCAGTGGAACAACCTGCCTCCAGAAGCGGTGAATGCTCCAACACTGGAAGTTTTTAAGAAGAGACTGGACAGCCATTTGTCTGAAATGGTAATAGGGTTTCCTGCCTGAGCAGGGGGTTGGACTAGATGACCTCCAAGGTCCCTTCCAACTTTATTGTTATTGTTATTGTTATCCCTCAACATCCTGATCAAGAATCTAACTAAAGCCGACTACAGCCCCACTGAACAAAAATAAATATACCTTTCCTTACATCGCCCTTCATGGCTGGAAAGTAGTGTGTGTTTTCCAGAGGGACAAATTATTAGATTCCTTCTCTTTTTGATTATCATCGCCGAGCGAAATCTCAGCTGTTCCCGGCTTTGCCCTGGGACTTAGATGCTGGCTAATATAGAAAAGTAATTCCAACTTTTCAAAAATACACGACAGAAAAGAAAGACAGAATGCCAGAAGGATGTTGATTGGGCATAGCAGAAATTGCCCTTGATTTGATTCCTGAAGGAATTTTAGAGCTATTTTTCAAGCACGCCCGGCTTGTGCATAGTTTATTCATGGAAGCAGGGAGTGTGAAATGGATCAGCTACCCACATGAGAAACACTTCCTCTTTTTTTTTTTTTCAGGACACCTGGAAAGTTGTCAGAATAACAGAATAACAGAGCTGGAAGGGACCTTGGAGGTCATTTAGTCCAACCCCCTGCTCCGGCAGGAAACGCTATACCATTTCAGACAAATGGACATCCAATCTCTTCTTAAAAACTTCCAGTGTTGGAGCATTCACAACTTCTGGAGGCAGGTTGTTCCACTGGTTAATTGTTCTCACTGTCAGGATGTTTCTCCTTAATTCTAGGTTGCTTCTCTCTTTGGTTAGTTTCCATCCATTGCTTCTTGTCCTGCCCTCTTGACTCCCTCTTCTTTGGGGCAACCCCAGAGATATTGGAACACTGATATCATGTCCCCCCCTTGTCCTTCTCTTCATTAAACTAGACATACCCAATTCCAACAACTGCTCTTCATATGTTTTAGCCTCCAGTCCCCTGATCATCTTTATTGTTCTTCTCTGCACTCTTTCTAGAGTCTCAACATCTTTTTTACATCGTGGTGACCAAAACTGGATGCCGTCTTCCAAGTGTGGCCTTACCAAGGCGTTGTAAAGTGGTATCAACACTTCACGTGATCCTGATTCTATCCCTCTGTTAAAGCAGCCTAGGACTGCGTTGGCCTTTTTGGCAGCTGCAGCGTCCAAAATAGCTGACAAAATAATTGTTGAATTAACAAGCCATCAATTCCACTCGGATTCCATCATAGTGTGAATTCAATTTCCGCAAAGGAGTTGATACCGTTTGGCCCGGCTTGCATTTCTACCCATGAAAGTAGGAGTTGCCTTGAAAGGTCAGGGAGAAAATAAAGCGCCCGCAAAATGAAGAATATTAATTAAAAGTTGCTTTTTGAGACGTAGGAAAGTTGCCTTGCTCTTTTGCAAACACGCACCACCCGGGCTTTGTAAGAAAAGGTAAAAAGTCCCTGAACACTACGATGTTTTCAATAATCGTCCTCCAGCTGAATTATAATTTTATGAGCTTTTGTGGTGACAGAATTCTATTGGCATTGTTTTAGAAAGGCCACAAAGTAGGGTAACTGCGGATCTAATTGAGAGTGTCCTGTGTTCTTTCATTATTTTATTTTTAAAAAGCTGCCCTGCCACGGGGATATGAGTGACATTTTATTTTTTTAACTGATTAGATGCATTTTAATCCTGCTGTTAAGCCAAAGACAATGAGGAGGAGGAGAGGGGGGGGGAAAGGAATATTAAGAACAGCTAGCAAAAGAAACATGACACCCTCTCTGCCTTTGAGGCTTGACACACGAGGAAGAAGCAAAGAGGAGGGAGGGGGAAAAGAAGCAGCTCTATTTCTTATCTATTCATATATTTTTTTTTAAAAAAAACCTGTCGTGAAAATACTGGCATGCATTTATGATGGTTGCAGCGTCCGGAGATCACATGATTGTGAAAAGCAAACTTCAGTGCAGGAAGTTGGAAGTCGGCTGCAGGGCTGCAGGACTCACTTAAGAAGCGCAGTGATTTGGTTCACAACCGTGGCCACAAAGGTCATAAAATGGAGCTTAACTCACTTAACCACCACCTTGCTTAGCAATGGAAACTCTGGCCCCAATTGTGGATGTAAGTCAAAGACTACCTGGTCTTGAGATTTAGCAGTAGGAGATGATAGATGAGAGAGAGAGGGAGAGAGAGAGAGAGAGATTAGGATGGATGGATGGATGGATAGATAGATAGATAATGATAGATAGATAGATAGATAGATAGATAGATAGATAGATAGATAGATAGATAGATAGATAGATAGATAGATAGATAGATAGATAGATAGATAGATAGATAGATAGATAGATAGATAGAAAATGATAGATAATGATAGATAATGATAGATGGGTAGATAGATAGATAGGTAGCTAGAGCTAGATAGGTAGGTAGGTAGGTAGGTAGGTAGGTAGATAGGTAGATGGATGATGGATAGATAGATGATAGATAGATGATAGATAGGTGATAGATATACAGATGGATGGATGGATGATAGATGGATAGATAGATAAGATAGATAGATAGATAGATAGATAGATAGATAGATAGATAGATAGATAGATAGATAGATAGATAGATAATGATAGATAGATAATGATAGATAGATAATGATAGATAATGATAGATGGGTAGCTAGGTAGCTAGAGATAGGTAGGTAGGTAGGTAGGTAGATGGATGATGGATAGATAGATGATAGATAGGTGATAGATATACAGATAGATGGATGGATGATAGATAGATAGATAGATTAGATAGATAGATAGATAGATAGATAGATAGATAGATAGATAGATAGATAGATAGATAGATAGATAGATAGATAGATAGATAGATAGATAGAAAAATAGATAGGTGATAGATATACAGATGGATGGATGATGGATGGATGGATGGATGGATGGATAGATGGATGATAGATATGATGGATAGATAGGTAGAGATGATAGATGGATAGAAAAATAGATAGATGATAGGTGATAGATATACAGATAGATGGATGATAGATGGATGGATAGACAGACAGATAGATAGATAGATAGATAGATAGATAGATAGATAGATAGATAGATAGATAGATAGATAGATAGATAGATAGATAGATAGATAGATAGAAAGAAAAAGGATGCATTTGCAGAAGACAGATTGTCTGAATTCAAGGGAGCCTTCAAACATCAATCAACATGATCACAAGGATGGAGATTTTGAGTTCTGCCCTAACCAAACATCTCCCAGTTTCTTTCGAAGCTTACCTCTAGACTCTGTCTGTGTTTTAAGTGCAGGAGGAGATCTTCCCCCTCCCCACAAACGCACCCATACTCTGTTTGTGAGGCGCCACCTCTTACTGGCAAACACAAAGGCTCCACAACATTCATCTCCTATGCTGCAGCCTTCCGGGTAATCAGCATTATTATGCGAATACCCCCAAATGGCATAGGAGGGCCAGGCACTTGACAAATTAAATTAGCTGCTCCTAATTTTATGATCTTCCTTGATGATAAAACACACACACACACAAATATACCAAGATAAACTGTGTCTCCTTAAAAGGATTTCCTTTTTGTTTTTGTTTAAAAAAAAAAAGATTTACTGTACTCACCTAGCAAGAAATTAAATTACAAAGATTTGTAGCTTGGAAGGAAATGGCAGAAGGATTGGAAAGTGGACTGTCTGTTTTTCTCCCCTTTAATTAAGAAATGGTCTTTTATGTCTCTGAAGCACCTAAGAGATTCAGGTCACTTCTGCTTCCCAAGAATATAAAACAAGGCAAATTCAGTTAATGCAGAGGTGGAACAGAAGGAAATATCCATGGCTTTGCATCAAAGGCGGTGAAAAACCAGGAAGAAAACCCCTATGGAACTTATGAAGCGGACTGGGACTAACCAAGCTCTTAAAAATTTATCTTGAAATTTACGGCTTGGGGTATTGGAGAGTATCTAGTCTAGTCTAAGTTGATCAGGGGCCTGGAGACTAAAACATACGAAGAACGGCTATGGGATTTGGGTCTGGCTAGTCTAAGGAAAAGAAGGACTAGGGGAGACATGATAGCAGAGTTCCAGTATCTGAGGGGCTGTCACAAAGCAGAGGGGGTCAGGTTGTTCACCAGAGCACCAGAGGGAAGGATGAGAAACAACGGTTGGAAACTGATCAAAGAGAGAAGCAATCTGGAATTAAGGAGAAACTTCCTGAAAGTGAGGACAATTAACCAGTGGAACGGCTTGCCTTCAGAAATCGTGGGTGCTCCATCACTGGAAATTTTTAAGAAGAGACTAGACATCCATCTGTCTGAGACGGTGTAGGTTCTCCTGCTTGAGCAGGGGGCTGGACTAGAAGACCTCCAAGGTGCCTTCCCGCTCTGTTCTATTCTATTCTATTCTATTCTATTCTATTCTATTCTATTCTATTCTATTCTATTCTATTCTATTCTATTCTATTCTATTCTATTCTATTCCTTATTCTGTTCTATTCTATTCTATTCTATTCTATTCTATTCTATTCTATTCTATTCTATTCTATTCCTTATTCTGTTCTATTCTATTCTATTCTATTCTATTCTATTCTATTCTATTCTATTCTATTCTATTCTATTCTATTCCTTATTCTGTTCTATTCTATTCTATTCTATTCTATTCTATTCCTTATTCTGTTCTATTCTATTCTAGTCTAGTCTAGTCTAGTCTAGTCTAGTCTATTTTCTATTCTATTCTATTCTATTCTATTCTATTCTATTCTATTCTATTCTATTTTCTATTCTATTTTCTATTCTATTTTCTATTCTATTCTATTCTATTCTATTCTATTCTATTCTATTCTATTCTATTCTATTCTATTCTATTCTATTCTATTCTATTCTAATCCTTTGTCCAGGGCAAGGATGAGTAATAATCAGGAAGCACCTATTATTATACCTCCTGAATCCCTGGGAAGAACAACACAAAATGCTAATGAATGGTTTCTAAAAGTGTTAAGTATTCAACAAAGAATGCTGCAGCTGCCCCCCCCCAAAAAAGCCAATGCATTCCTAGGCTGCATCAGTAACAGTAACAGAGTAACAGTTGGAAGGGACCTTGTAGGTCATCTAGTCCAGCCCCCCACCCAAGCAGGGGACCCTACACCATTTCTGACAGATGGCAGTCCAGTCTCTTCTTGAAAGGTTCCAGTGGTGAAGCTCCCACAACTTCTGAAGGCAACTTCTGTTCCATCGGCTGATAGTTCTCACTGTCTGGAAATTTCTCCTTATTTCTAGGTTGAACCTCTCCTTCCATCCATTATTCCTTGTCTGGAATAAGACCAGGAATATTCCTTGTCTTCTCCAATGTAGGCCTCACTTTGTGGCAGGAACTGTAGCTTTCTCATGAATAGGCAGGTCAGGAGAGATGCATCGCCCTGTCACTTGGTAATCTGCCATTTCAGAAGGTGGACATAGATTTGGAAAAATGACCCCTGATGCTTTTCACGTAGCAATCCAGGAAAGATGACTTTCTTGCTCTCCATGGATAGTTGACGTTCTTCAGGGAAGTTGACTTTCTAGCTCTCCATGGATAGTTGACATTCTTCAGGGAAGTTGACTTTCTTGCTCTCCATGGATAGTTGACGTTCTTCAGGGAAGTTGACTTTCTTGCTCTCCATGGATAGTTGACGTTCTTCAGGGTAGTTGACTTTCTTGCTCTCCGTGGAAAGTTTAAGGATGTGTGGCAGGATTTCTTGACAGTTTTATATATTTTGCTGTTTGTTTCGTTGCGCTGTTGGGTTTGCTTGGGAGACCACAATTAGAAATGAAGTATGAAAAAGGAGCAAGGCCCTAGGAGCCGGTGAACCCATTGACCCATTTGATGCAACACCTAGGATGTGTTTTCTCTTCCTCCCCTCATGCAATCAAGACTTTGCCAAGAAACTCCGTAAATCAGGAGAGGTCAACTAGAAAAATCAAGAAGTGGGCCCTTCGCCTGCTTTTTCTTTTCTTACTTTGATCTCTGGCCAGATTTTAAAAAAAATAAAACTGCAGCTAAAAAGCCTCGTTCAAGTCGGGTGTTTGGGCTTTACAGTGTGTTTTCTTTTCTTTTCTTTCTTAAAGGAGGGGGCATGCAAGAGGGGTGAGGACTCAATGCTCGCCTGATTAAAAGTGGATCTTGCTGGGTGCACTTCCAAAGGTGCCTCTTCCGACGGGCTTCGGCTCACTCATTCTGAGCAGAAATCAATGGGAGAACTGGAGCAGCAGATGAGTAAAAGTTGGAGAAGGGAGGAAGGGAGGAAGGAAGGAGGGAGGAAGAGGGAAGGGAAGGAAGGGAAGGGAGGAGAGGAGGGAAAGGAAGGGAAGGAGGGAAAGGGAAGGGAGGGAGGGAGGGAGGGAGGAGGGGAAGGGAAGAGAAGGGAAGGGAGGAGAGGAGGGAAAGGAAGGGAAGGAAAAGGAAGGGAAGGAGGGAAAGGGAAGGAAGGAAGGAAGGAAGGGAGGAAGGGAGGGAGGGAGGAAGAGGGAAGGGAAGGAAGGGAAGGGAGGAGAGGAGGGAAAGGAATGGAAGGGAAAGGGAAGGAAAGAAGAAAGAAAGAAAGAAAGAAAGAAAGAAAGAAAGAAAGAAAGAAAGAAAGAAAGAAAGAAAGAAAGAAAGAGAAAGAGAAAAAGAAAGAAAGAAAGAAAGAAAAAGAGGGGGAGGGAGGGAGGGAAGGGAAGGAAGAAAGAGGGAGGGAGGGAGGAGGGGGAGGGAGGGAGCGAAAGGAGTTAAAAATACTAAATTATTCTGGAGATATTTTTTTTTTGTCCAATGCAGGTAAAGAGATCATCCGTTTCTCGACCCTATTCCTTAACGAACTGGGGGGAGGGGCTAGATTACGATGTTTCCACCCCTTTTTACACAGCTTCTTCTCCTGCCCATTCAAGCAGTCAACCAAGAAGCATCTTGTAGTTAAATGTTTGTAAGATTGGAGAAGGGATGGATGGATGGATGTACATATGTGTGTGTGGATCCATTTTCTGCCTGACCCCATTTGCCATCTGAGGCGAGGAGGAGGAGAGGAGGAGGAGGAGGAGGAGGAGGAGGAGAGAAGGAGGAGGAGGGAGGAGGAGGAGGAGGAGGAGAGGAGGAGGAGGAGGAGGAGAGGGCTTATCCTGAACCCAACCCATGACAGTTATTCCTCAACCAAGGATTGCACTGTTCAGTATGGATGGTTGACGTCCTGCAGAAATTTCACCGGTTTCCTTACAGAGAATTTTATTTTCCCCTCAACACGCTCGAAAACCCCCGACTCTCTTCAGAAAGCAGGTTGTCACTTCAAATGCACTAATCGGGTGTCTGGATTTCCGTCACGAGGAACAGAAAGTCCGTTTCCACAGGATCCTCAGGGAGAGAAAGACAAATTACACCGAATTATTATGCCGAGTTGTTATATTTCCACTTGAGGAAAGAAACAACCAACTAAGGGAACCAAGTCCATTATTTCTTGCAAATGATGTCGAGAGGAGAGTTACTATAGAGAGGAGGGGGGGGAAGGAGAGGTTATACGAGAATCGGCTAAATCTTTCTTTCTTTCTTTCTTTCTTTCTTTCTTTCTTTCTTTCTTTCTTTCTTTCTTTCTTTCTTTCTTTCTTTCTTTCTTTCTTTTCCCTATCAGTTTTCATTCTGACTGCGAACAGAAAATGGGCTTCTGAATTGCCTTTCTAAGCAGGGGAGAATTTCGCTTGTGGCTTTTCTCGCTGCCAGCGGGCTCACCACGAAGGAGCATCCGGGCAGCCCCGCGCCGGACGGAGCGAGAAATAAGACACAGAGTCAATTTCTCCTCGGGGTGAAATGAGCCCAGAACAGAGCCAGGCAAATCTCTTTTATTAGTTCAGCAAAATATAGGTGGTGACATGGGGCAAGCAAGGGGGGTTACATTCTAGCTCAGCAAACTATAGGTGATTTCATGAAGCAAATACAAGTTACAAGAAGCGAACAAAAGTGGTTACATGAAGCAGGCAAAAGGCTGTTACATTCTTTCAGATAAGCATTCCATCAGAAGGCAGTTTGTGTGTGTGATGCAGTTACTTTGTTCAGCTATTTGCTTATGTTACAATTTGTTGCAGTTTATTGCTAAACAGCTTTGTGCGAGTTTCTCATGTCCTTGGCTCCTGTTTCATGTGAGAGCCATTGGCCTAGTCACACTGCAGGAGCCTGAACCAAACATTTTCCCAACATCTCCTCTGTTTTTGTTTTAAAAGTAGGTTTCCTGCCCTGTGAGTTGGTGGTCCTCCGACCCCCTCCCATCCAGGGTAGGTGTTGACCTACATAATTGCATATGGACAGATTCTGAGTCATCGTCAGAGTCTGGTGTGCAGAGGGATGCTTTCTCCACATCTTCTTCAGATGGTACTGGTTGGTAATGGTGACGTTCCAGTATCATGTTTTCCAAAGTACCTATTTTGCTTTCCACATAGTTTTGTAAGCGAGATAAAATACAAGGGCCAAATATGCATGCAAGGAATAACAATACCAGTGGTCCTGCTATGGCACTTATCAGGGTGGTCAACCATGGAGAAAAATTAAACCAGGATTGGAACCAATTTTGTTGACCTTCTTGCTCTTTCTTTCGTCTAGTCAGGCCCTCCCTGAGTTTGGTCATGGAGTCCTGTACTATACCAGAGTGGTCTGCATAAAGGCAACATTCTTCTCCTAAGGCCACACATAACCCCCCTTCTTTTAGAAAAAGCAAATCAAGTCCCCTTCTGTTTTGCAAGACTACTTCAGAGAGGGAGGTTAAGGACTTTTGTAAGTGTGAGATAGAAGTTTCTATTCTCTCTAAATCTTCATCGATGGCTGCTCTAAGGTTGTGGTATTGAGTATACTGATGTGCAAAAGAAGCTATTCCAGTTCCTGCTCCTGTCAGGCCAAGTCCTACCAAGAGAGCTATTGTGAGAGTGGAGATAGGTTCTCGCTTGTGTCTTATGAGTGCTGACCCTGAGTAGGTGTTATAAACTTCTTCTGCTGTGTGGATGTATATGCGTGGTATGACCTGGACAAGGATGCAAAAGCCTTTGGTGGTTATCACATGGCCGTGGGCACAGGCTGTAAGGCCTGTGGAGCAGGCCCACCATCCGTCTCTAGGTGGTATGTAAAAGAGTGTTGTGTTAATCGTGGTATGTGTGGTGTTGCAGTATTGTTCGTATTGCGTGGGTACCAGTCCAATGCAGGTTCCCTTACCTGACATTGACTGCAGTGTTTGTGAGCCATGTTTCCATCTGCATGTGTTGTCATCTGAGGAGGTGTTGTATGGAGAGACAAACCCTACAGCCTCATAATATGGGGGTTGAACATTGTAGCAAAACCAGCAGGCTGTAGTAAGGTTAGGATGGGTGCTATTTACCAATTGATAGGTGGCAGTGACAATGTCCCAAAGAGGGTTCCCAGGGCGTCTCTTTGAGGGGGGGGTCCCATGTTATTTCCCCCGTGGAGACACAGTCCCAGTGTGCGCAAAAATAGGCGCTTTCCCCCCCACACTTGTTCCGGTGTGCTGTGTCTTTCATATAGCCAGGGCAAACATAGAGGGACCACCGCTTGATCCATTGGTGGCTAGTGATGGTGGTGGCCCCCAGCATGATGCCAAAGTCAAAGTACAGGTCAGGAAACCAGGATCCCGGCACAGCTATGGATGAAGTGGAGTTCAGGATGTTTGCGTGTTTGTCCAATACTACCCACGTAAAATTCAGGGGCTGGTGAGGATTGTGGAGGGCAAGAAAGGCGTCAAGATGCTGTCTCTCCGTCAGTAGACAAAGTGTTGTTAGGAACATTGTTTTTAGGATCAGGCTTGGGATGATGTGGGTGAACATGGCGACCTGGAACTCACAAGGTGTTGTCTGGGAGTACAAAGTCACACATCAATGGTTGCAGGCTCAGGAGACAGGGAGGCTGCCGGCAGAGATGGGCGGGGTGCTGGAGCAAAGTAGGGCCGGACGCAGCGACCAGGAACCCACAAGACTTTTTCAGGCAGTTGGACTGCTGCGTAGCCTCTCCCCCAAGTGATGAGATCAACGGGCCCTTTCCAGGTAGGATCAGGGAGTTGACGATACCAAACCTGTGGTCGGGGAAGAGAAAGGGAGGAGGAAGAAAAATGCCTCTCGGCTGCAGAGGTAGGCGGGGTGCCTGTTAAGTTTAAGAAATTTAAGGTATGAAGACAAAGATTAAGGATGTTTTGCACTGCTGGGAGGCTAGGGGCAATTTTCCCTTGTGTCTGATTATATCTTTCCAGCGCATGTTTTAGCGTCTGGTGGGCGCGCTCAACCAAGGCTTGGCCTTGGGAGTTGTAGTTCCTTTGGGCATCCCAACGTTGCAAATGAACGAATACAGTGATTAATGACATGCTTAGTGGCTTCACCCCGTTGAGGGGTAGCAATGATGAAGCCAGAAAAGGTGTCAATGGAAACATGAAGATATTTCCATGGGGCAAATGGGGCATATTGTGTAACATCCATTTGCCAGATTTGGCAACACTCGGTTCCTCTGGGGTTAACCCCCATTGGGAGCGAGTGGGCCTGCTTGCTGCAAGTGGCACACTGCTGGAAAATAGCAGTTGCTTCTGCAGTGGTTTTGTCCAAATTGTTTCACAAGCGCCTTTGTATTTTGATGGAAATAAGCATGACTGTCCCAAGGAGAGACAGGAGAAAAAGACATGAAACAGGTAGCAGAGGCCGCAGCGTCTGCAATGTATGTATGATGATGATGAGTAAATATTGTTGGAGCTGCACTAATGTGGTATCCTTCTCTAAAAAAAAAATGTGAGGAAAAATGGGTGTGGAGTGAGAAGAAAGAAGATTGTGACCCAGATATGAAAAAGGTTCCAATTTGATCAAATTCCATTCAGAGGAAACAAATTTCCATTAAATAGGGAAAACATTTACAAATCTAAGCAAAACAATTCTGAGTCATTTCCGTTGATTGATGGATGTATATGTCTAACTAAACAATTTAAAACTCAAAAATTTGCAAAAGAATTGCCCAACAATTACTGCCTCCTCTTTCAAGTAAAAAAAATTGCAAGCTGAAACTGCAAAAGTGGGCATTAAATTACACATCCACCCCCCTTCCTCAACCCAGACTTCTAGGCAGAGGAAGAAGAGAAAAAAAAATAGTTAAAACGAACAGCTGCCCCCCCTCTCCTTTCGCCTGTCCTTCGCTCTTAAAGCAATACAGCCAGCGAAAAACGAAAGAGTCAGGAGGGGGGGAAAAGAAAAAGAAACTTTACAAAAATCTCACCACCAAAAAAATTCACATCATTTACCATAAATTCTTTTATATCTCGTCCATAAAACTTTTCACATGCAAACTCATGCCATTGCGTTCCCATTTTACAACAATAAAAACTACAGTTTTACTATTCCTTTCACAGCGTGGGATGGGTGGAGGGGTGAGGGCTAACACACACACATTTACACCAGCAAATTAACTCATTCACTTCCATTCTGTTTGCTTACACCATTTCACATACAAATATTTCATTTCATACGTTTTCCATTTTTATTCAAGGCCTTTTTGTTTGTTGTTATCAAAGAGGGTTTAGACCCTTTTCCAAGTCTTGGAAATAACACAGAACAACACAGACAGACATATATACACAAGTACCATTAAAACAACATTTATTTAGACATATAACTTGTCCTGCAAATAGCGAGAAAAATCAAGAGCTGATGTCAACCAAACATGTGGTTCTTGTATAGGGCCCTTTACCAACTCCCATTTTTCTCACCATTCCAAGGTTAAACATAATATTCCGGGTGGCCACACATACACAGACACATATTTGTTATCCTTGCTGTTAAGTAAGGAAATGGTCCAGGGAAGAGACTTTGTGGTTGAAACAATCCTCTTTGGGGAAGAGAGAGGTGTAACGGTGAAGATGCTGGACCAGGAGGGAGAGGAGCCAGGCTGTAGTCCCTCTCAGTGGCAGAAACTCCCTCAATAACTTTGAACCAGGAAGGAAAAGGAAAAGAGAAGGGAAGGAGGGAGCAAGGAAGGCTGAGAAACAGAAGGAAGGGAGGGAGGGAGGGAGGGAGGGAGGGAGGTGGGAATAGGATGGAGGAAGGGAGGGAGAGAGGGAAGAAGAACAAAAAGAGGAAGGAGGGAGGGAAGAAGGAAAAAAGGAGGGAGAAAAAAATGAATGAAGGAGGCAGGAAAAAAGAGAAGGGAGGAAGAGATAGTGAAAAGGAAGGACAGAGAGAAGAATAAAAGAAAGGGAGGGAGGGAGATGGGAATAGAGGGAGGGAGGGAGGTGGGAATAGGATGGAGGGAGGGAGGAAGGGAGGGAGAGAGGGAAGAAGAACAAAAAGAGGAAGGAGGGAGGGAAGAAGGAAAAAAGGGAGAAAAAAATGAAGAAGGAAGGAGGCAGGAAAAAAGAAGGGAGGAAGAGAGTGAAAATGAAGGACAGAGAAGAATAAAAGAAAGGGAGGGAGGGAAGAAATGAGGGAGGAAGGGAGGAAAGGAAGGAAAAAAGAGAGAAGGGATGAAGAAGAGTGTAAGGAGGAGAGGGAGGGAGGGAGGGAGGAGATGGGAAGGAAGGAAGGAAAGGAAGGAAGGAAGGAAGGAAGGAAGGAAGGAAGGAAGGAAGGAAGGAAGGAAGATGTGTTTGCACCTTCTCCAAGCCACTCAGAACCAAAGGCAGAAGCCTTGGAGAATTAGGTTGTCCAACAGAGAGGGGGAAAAAAAAGATATCCACTGTTCTCTAATCTAAACAAGCTCAGATTTCTCGATCAGGGAAAAGCAGAATATTTCAATTAGGTCCGATCTCCAATTGCTTTGGTTCTTGACAGCTGTCTCAACTCACCTTCCCATCTGGTTTGCAAAGGAGTTACGTGCTCTGCTCTTCTGTGCTGCTGTTATAACTGCAGCGCTTCAAATGGACGACCGGTGTATTTGGGGGAATATGCAACGTTCAGATTCCACAGCGTGCAGACTGGATTTGTTAGCTGTCCTTACCTTTTACAAGCCCGCCAAGACTAATAGCAGCAATAAATACAGCCACCTCATGTCTAAGTGGCAGATAATTATCTTTCCAGGGAATATGTGCTGTCACAGTGTAGAAAGGAAAAATGTTATTTTACCGTTCTTTGCAAGGGACAAAAGGGTAGATTTTAAAATATGGATGTTGGAAACACCAGCCTGCAAATTGTAATCCACTTCTGTGACTTAATATTACAGGATAGTCCCTCACAAATCAAAACTGGAGTTGGCAAGAGTGAAGAAAAAAAAATCAACAGTGTGCAACTGGTTTTTGTCCAAGGGCCATTTCTGCCTTCTGATTGGGAAAAATTGAGGACGAAGAAGAAATAAATAAATGGCTTCATCGTAGTTCAATAAAGAAGACGTCAGATATGCTTCATAGCACTACCCATTGGGTATGTCCTGTTTTGTACTACTACTGTTTTAATCTACAACTTTGTCACACTAAAGATAATTCAGTTGAATTCGATGAAGCCGTATGAAGACCACAGTTCCTCGACTTTGGAAGATCCCACAGAGAACTTCACACTGAAGTAGGACCTCATTTATTGACTACAGTCAACCTTCTTGAGGTATCCGGGATAGAAGCTCAATCTAACGTCTACAGTGCAATTAATTTTAGAACAGAATAGAGCTGGAAGGGACCTTGGAGGTCTTCTAATCCAAACCCCACATTAAAGTACATGGCAGTTCAGGAAATCTCTGGACCTTAGAAAGAGCTGACCTTGTAATCACTCCTGTTCAGAACATTCTTCTCCAGGACAGGAGAGAGGAGGGACCGTGTCTAAATTTGCAACAGAACCTTTCAACAGAAAGATCTAGTTCCACCAGAAGAAATAAATATTCATGAAGGTAAACTCAGAATTCAGAGACCTGAATTCAGAGAAGTTGTGGGTGCTCCATCACTGGAGGCTTTCAAGAAGAGACTGGACAGTCAACTTGTCTGAAATGGTATAGGGTCTCCTGCTTGAGCAGGGGGTTGGATTAGAAGACCTCCAAGGTCCCTTCCAGCTCTATTCTGATTGATTGATTGATTGATTGATTGATTGATTGATTGATTGATTGATTCAAAGCCTGTTTGATTGAATCTCTGGCTCGAATTGATTGGTTGACAAATCATCAGATCAATGTGGACGCCTCTAAATTAATTCAGAAAGGTATTTGTTAGATTGCAAAACACGTCTACCACCCAAATCTATTAAGAGATCAGAGACAATTATATCTGTCTTGAATCTATTGATTCCTATCAAATACGTCAGTCAGAGATGTTTTAAGAGCCTTGTCATTTGAATCATAGAGCTAGAATCTACAACTTTTTATTTATTATTAGATTTGCATTGACGCTGGTATCGATCTCAATGCTAGCTTAGCAACATTCAACACCATCTGACTTCCCCACCAAAACAAATCGTGGTTTAGGGCGATGTACAAACTCAACCTGTGTTTTCAATCAAAGCTTCCTTGCTTTCTCCCAAATTGGCTCATGCTTTTTTTTAAATATTCATTTCCAAAAGAGACTCATTCTTGGCCAAGCTAAATTACATTTACAAGTCATGCTGTAGTCAATCAGGATCCAATCTCTCTCCTGTGTATGTAGTTACCATATTAATGTCACCATTAGCGATACTGCATATTAATGTTTCCTGTATATTGGATAATTTGTACGTAAATTTGCAAGGGGCACAGTATCCAGGTCGGCGTATCGCATTTCGATAAAATAAGAGAGAAAGTGAAAGTCCACCAGAAAAAGCAGCCAGGGAAACTAAAAACAGTGGATGCAGAAAAGGAGGGATTGGTTTTTTTCAATCCCTTGGGAGATCTTTTATCTAGCAAGTCTTTTATCTGGCAAACAAATTCCTTGCAAAAAAAGAACTGAGACACTGAAATGATTTTATTTTTATTTATTTTTTTAGGGAGGAAAAAAAGGTCACACGGCAGAGTTTCTTCTATTTTGGTCCAACTATGAGTGAATTATTAAAGAAGCAGAACGTTCTAAATAAGACAGACCACGGAGATTTGCTGAAGATCGCCTCCTCCGTGGTAGAAAGGTAGGATCTGGCAAGTCCTAAAATAGTCCCAAACTGTACCTGGCGAGCTTTTATTTCTCCAAGAAAGATGAGAAGATGGGTAGGTTGTGGGACAATGGCCCTGTTTCAAGTTTGAAATGGGAGTTATTGGAATCTGGAGAAGAAAGGACCATGAAGCCTTTAGCCCAGGGGTCTCCAAACTCGGCCCTTTTATGACTCATGGACTTCAACTCCCAGAATTCTGGGAATTGAAGTCCATAAAAGGGCCGAGCTTGAAGACCCCTGCTTTAGCCCATGAAAGAGATTGCTGGAATTGAAATTATGCAATTTCTGGTTGATCTTTTAGGATTCCCATGGAAGAAGTTCCTTCAAATTCTCTCTTACAATCAATTCAGTCAGAATAGAGCTGGAAGGGACCTTGGAGGTCTTCTAGTCCAACCCCCTGCTCAAGCAGGAGACAGTACTAGAACTCACAGTCTCCTGGTTTCTAAGTGGGCACCTTTCGGGCCTAAGTCAGTACTGTCCTGTCCTGGTGAGGACATTTCATGCTTAAGACAGTACTGGAACTCACAGTCTCCCAGTTTCTGGGTGAGCACTTTTCATGCCTAAGACAGTACTGGAACTCTCAGTCTCCTGGTTTCTAGGTGAGCCCCTTTCATGCCTAAGAGAGTACTAGAACTCACAGTCTCCAGGTTTCTAGGCGAGCACCTTAACCACTACTTCAAACGGGGCACTCCTAAAAACACTGGAAATCTATTTCCTTACAGAACATTTAGCTATTAATGGCATTTCCAGGTGGCTCATATTCCAGTAAGAAATGCAAGCAACCAGGATCAGTGGAAATCTAGTCCATGGTTTTGTAGCAGACTGTCACCTAGTTTACCGATCCTTGGGCTGCTTTTCCTTTCCGTTACAAACAGTCCAAGGACCGGTGGGTTTTCCCAAAAGATGGCTTCGAAGCGTAGCTTAGTGTCTTTGTCTAACCGTGGATGTCACACCTGAGCCTCTCCAGTGACAGTTTTATAAATTAGGAAGGGCCTAATGTAGTCCACACTTCGATCAAATTTGCAGAGCCATATGGTAGCACCTTGTGATACCTGCGTTATATACTCATGAAGATGGATCGGTCAGACGAAGGAGAGTGTCGTGGCGCAGTTTAGCAGAGCATTAAAGTCAGGTTTTGTTCGTCTTTATTTGACGAACAAGAGAAAAACACTGTGAAATGAAAAAGGAAGAACATGAGCCGTCTCTCTCTCTCTCTCTCTCTCTCTCTCTCTCTCTCTCTCTCTCTCTCTCTCTCTCTCTCTCTCTCTCTCTCTCTCTCTCTCTCTCTGGAACAAAGCAGCTGCATAGCCATGCATTAGCATGACGAGAACCTTCAATAAACAGAGTTCTGACACGCCATCTGATTTTGCGTGATTCAGTATGTAGATACATATATAATCAGTTGAGTTGCATACCTATTCATCCATTTATATAGAGAATAGACCAGTTGTCCATTTTTGGTTGTTGATGAATGAGTGTCGAATAGAATAGAATAGAATAGAATAGAATAGAATAGAATAGAATAGAATAGAATAGAATAGAATAGAATGGAATGGAGTGGAGTGGAGTGGAGTGGAGTGGAGTGGAATGGAATGGAATGGAATGGAATGGAATGGAATGGAATGGAATGGAATGGAATGAAATGGAAGAATAGAGTAGAGTAGAGTAGAGTAGAGTAGAGTAGAGTAGAGTAGAGTAGAATAGAATAGAATAGAATAGAATAGAATAGAATAGAATAGAATAGAATAGAATTAGAATAGAATAGAATAGAATAGAATAGAATAGAATAGAATAGAATAGAATAGAATAGAATAGAATAGAATAGAATAGAATAGAATAGAATAGAATAGAATAGAATAGAATAGAATAGGAAGGAACCTTGGAGGTCTTCTAGTCCAGCCCCCTGCTCAGGCAGGAGAACCTATACCATTTCAGACAGGTGAATGTCCAGTTTCTTCTTTAAAATCTCTAGTGATGGCCCGCCCACGATTTCTGGAGGCAAGCTGTTCCACTGGTTGATTGTCCTCACTGTCAGGAACTTTCTCCTTAATTCCAGGTTGCTTCTCTTTGATCAGTTTCAAACCATTGTTTCTTGTCCTGCCGTCTGGTGCTTTGGAGAATAATTTGACCTCCAATTCTTTGTGGCAGCCCCTCAAATACTGGAATACTGCTATCATGTCCCCCCTAGTCCTTCTTTTCTCTAGACTAGCCAAACCCAAGTCCCGCAGCCATTCTTCCTATGTTTTAGTCTCCAGGCCTCTGATCATCTTAGTTGTTCTTCTCTGAATTTTTTACAAACTCTCAACATCTTTTTTGTTAGGCAGGTGTTAGCCAGTAGTTGAGCTTCAGACACAACGAGCTTCAGTTCTCATATTCATTTGCGATTGGCCATTCTTGCTAGAACTGATGGGCGTTGAGTCTCAAAACAGTGTGGGGGTTGGACTAGATGACCTACAAGGTCCCTTCCAACTCTGTTATTCTGAACTTCTAGAATTCAGGAGGAATTCCCTGACAGTGAAAACAATTTCTTAACTTTCCAGTGTCGAGGTTGTTTGATCCAATAAGTCTTTCTCTCTTTATAATTAGAAGTAGTCCTCAACAATTGAGCCCAACGTTTCTGTTGTTAAATGAGACAGTTGTTAAGTGAGTTTAGCCCCATTTTATGACCTTTCTTGCCACAGTTGTTAAGTGAATCACCATAGTTGTTACATTAGTAACATGGTTGTTAAGCGAATCGGGCTTAACCCCCTTGACTTTGCTTGTCAGAAAGTCGCGAAACGGGATCACACGACCCCGGGACACTGCGACCGTCATAAATGTGAGTCAGTGGCCAAGCGTCTGAATTTTGATCACCTGACCACGGGGAGGCTGCAAGAGTCGTAAGTGTGAAAAACGGTCATAAGTCACGTTTTTCAGTGCCGTTGTAACTTCGAACGGTCACTTAGCAAACCCGTTGTAATTCGAGGACTACCTGTATTTATCTATTTTAATCTGGAATTGAATTACAATTTAATCAAATTGATTTGGGATGCTTTTTCTTGCTTCTCTGGTTTTGAAATGTTTTTATGGTTTTAGCTGTAATCTACTTTTTTTTTGGGAACTGCAGTTCAGAAAGAGCCATTGATTGAGATGAGCAGCTGTAGAAACTGAATACGTAAATAATGTTTCGATCTCCCCGTTTCCAATATTATCTCTCTAAATGGATGTGGGTTTTGTGCAAATAGGGAGACAATATTCCTTTGGATGGGGCAGACAGACTGAGAGTCTTTAATCTGTAGAAGATAGTCACTTCTGATCGCCTTGATTACAGCCTGCCAGGAATCTGTTTTGTTTCTTCCTCTTGAGCAATTAATTTTTACAAATCCAATCTGTATGAATGGTGCCCTCCTGATCAGTTTTCAAAATGAGAAGAAATCTAATTTTCTGCTCAGATGCGTCAGAATTACTATTGTTTGACACAATCGAGCTAAGAAAAGTCCGGGCAGATATTTATGCCAGCCACATAAATGTATCTAGTGTGAAACATTTTTTAAGGTGTCCGTCTTATTCATCTCATGAGATAAAGATTCTCAAGAGAAGTTGGCCACAGGCAACGTTGGCTTACACAAGCTGCGTTATCTAAATTTATTCTTCTTAGAATTAATAGCAGGCATTGCTTTATTCCCCAGAGGACTTCAAAAGTTCTTGCTTTGTCTCTTGATAAAATTGGAGCCAAGTGAAGTTAAAGATGCTCAAATATTTATGCATCTGTACGTACATCCATAAATATGTACGTACAGATGCATATTGGCAGATGCATATTGGGAGGAGGAGGAGGAGGAAGAAGAAGAAGAAGGAGGAGGAGGAGGAAGAGATGAAGAAGGAGAAGAAGGAGAAGGAGAACTGTGGGGTCCTTGATGCTATCTAAGCTTGGCGGATTTCTTGCAGATGTTTCATGACCCAACTAGAGAACATCATCAGTGCTAGAAGGAAGTGGAGTTTGCAGAATAGAAGACAAGGAAAAGGGGAGGAGGATGGAGTCCTTGATGCTCTCTGAGCTTGGTTGTTTTCTTGCAGACGTTTCATTACCTGACTACAGAACATCATCAGTGTCAGAAAGGAGTGGGGTTTACTCACTGTTTATATACAGTACCATGTGGGGTTAGTGCGGTTTTCTCCTTGGTATTTCCTTGATTAGGGTACCGTATTCTGATTGCTTGCTTGGCTGCGTCTATTGAGGGATGATTTGTCTGAGTGCCAAGCTTCCTAGAACAGATAGAGATAAATCACATTCACACACTATTCAAAAGAGACAATTAAAAAAATAAGACCAAAATGCATCCAAATTCAGTAGCCAACACCCAGATAAGCAGGGATTAACACCAGACAAATAATCAAGCAATACCCTAATCAAGGAACTACCAAGACGAAGCCCACATTCCCACCAACGCTGGTTGGACAACCTACTGAATATAAACAGGGAGCAAATCCCACACTCACTAACACTGATGATGTTACCCAGGACAGGACTGTCACTCGAGAACAGAGGGCTCAGGAAATATTTCATCCTGGTGAAAACCAGAGAATTGTGCAATCTCCATTTTTCATTCTCGCCTTGCCCTGCTAACTGGGAAGTTAGTGGTCACTCTAGTGAGCGATGGAGATCAGATGGAGGAACATAATGGAAAGCTGAAAACTGCACGTATTAGACAAGGAATTATACCAGTGCACTGATGATGTAACCTAGTTGGGCAATGAAATGTCTGCAAAGAAAACAACCAAGCTCAGAGAGCAGCAAGGATGCCTCAGTCCTCCTCCTCCTCCTCCTCCCCTCCTCCTCCTCCTCCTCCTCCCCTCCTCCCTTCTAGCACTGATGAAGTTACCTAGCTGGGTAATTAAATATCTGCCAGAAAGCCACCTAGCTCACAGAACACCAAGGACTCCACAGTTGTCATTGTCCTCCTCCTCCTCCTCCTCCTCCTCCTTATCCCTGCAAATCCAGCTCCCTTCTAGCACTGATGATGTTCCCTGGTTGGGTCATGAAACGTCTGCAAAGAAAACATCCAAACTCAGAGAGCACCAAGGACCCTACAGTTCAGCCCTAAGCTACAGATATTGATAAAATGAACTTCATGTTTTGGTTGTTTGCGGAACAGCATAGACCAATAAAAATACCCAATCAGCCTCATAATGCCATAATAGAGAGAAAGAAATGCATGCCAACCGCTAATTGGGCTGCAGAGTGGCAATACCATTAAAGCTAGCCATTAAGCCAATATATTACCCTCTGGTGTGACTCTGTGCAATATGCTGGCATTGAGATTTTGTAAGGGCTGGGCTCCATTTATTTTCCTCTTAATTGATTTGGATCACTGTATTCTGCTTTCATTTTTCCTTTCCCTCCAGAGTCCCAGGGGTTAGATGGGCAGTTACATAAATGGGTTTAATAATAAATAAGTCCAATGGCTGATATAAATGTCAGAGGCCGAATCTGACATGAGTCGAGCTCAGCAGAGACCAACAGAGATTATCATGGCGGAAAGAGCCAAGGCACCAACTGACTTACATTCCGCTTTTCGATTAAACAGGACAGGTCCTCTCTCCCAACAGTTTAGATGCAAGCTGAGAAGGTGGTAAGTGTGGCACATCCTTGTCCAGGAAGCAGAGGAGGAGGAGGAGGGGAGGGGTGACAGGAAGGAGGAGGGGAAGGAGTAGGAGGAAGGGGTGAGGGAGGGAGGAGGAGGAGGGGAAGGAGGAGGAAGGAGGATGAGGAGGGGAGGGTGAGGGGGAGGGTGAGACGAAGGGAGAGGGGAGGAGGAGAGGGAGGAGGAGGGGAGGGGAGGAGGATGGGGAAAGGAGAAGAGGAGGAGGGGTGAGGAGGAGGGAGAGGGGAGGGGGGGGGGGGGGTGGAGGAGGAGGGGAAGGAAGAGAAGGGGTGAGGGGAGGAGTAGAGGGTGAGGGGTGGAGGAGGAGGAGGAGGAGAGGTAAGAGGGGAGGAGGAGAAGGAGGAAGGGAAGGAGGAGGAGGGGTGAGGGGAGGAGAGGAGGAGGGGTGAGAGGGGAGGAGGAGGGGAAGGAGGAGGAAGGCTGAGAGGGGAGGAGGAGAAGGGAGAAGAGGGGAGGGGAGGAGAAGGAGGAGACTAAATTATATGAAGAATGGCTAAAGGAACCAGATACGTCTAGCTCAGGGGGGTAGGCAACCTTGGCTCTTTTATGACTCGTGGACTTCAACTCCCAGAAGTCCTGAGCCAGCTTGGCTGGCTCAGGAATTCTGGGAGTTGAAGTCCACGAGTCATAAAAGAGCCAAGGTTGCCTACCCCTGGCTCTAGCTCAACGAAGAGAAGGCTTAGGGGAGTGTAAGAAAAACTTTTTAGATCCTGCGGTCTTGTTTCCCGTTTGCTCACCATCTCCCCGGAGAGAGCTACTACTCTGGACTGCCCGCTGCTACGTCTCCCGAGTAATAAATGGGCATGAAACCAATCTAATGGGAAACAACATTATCAGTGAAGGAAGCCGGGCCCCTTTCGAAACACATCGGTCAAGGGAGAGATTTATAAGGCTCTTACTCTCCTCTCCCCAGCAGCTGGCTGCTGCAGATCGAATCCATCACGGACGGAGAAGCTTATAAATCAGAGCCAGAGAGAGGAGAACTTCTATTAAGGACCGTGTAGAACGATTGTCTTTCTTCCAGAACAGTGTCCAGACTAGGCTATATTTGGGATGAAGTACCGTCTCCTTGTGGAAGGTCGCAGGGGAGGGCCAGGTAAAAGAGGCTTTAGCAAGAAAAAGGAGCATCTCATGGGATTTTTACCACCAAGCAGGATCATTTCTTCACACTGGTAGATTCTATCAGTAGGAGCTTTGCGTATCAGTCTTCAGTTTCCCTTAGGGTTCAACAGCAGCTTCAAGTTTCCATTTTGCCACCTAGTTTGACGAAGAGGCTGAGATGATAGCAGTGTTCCAATATCTCAGGGGCTGCCCCAAAGAAGAGGGAGTCAAACTATTCTCCAAAGCGCCTGAAGGCAGGAGAAGAAGCAACGGGTGGAAAGTAATCAAGGAGAGAAGCAACCTGGAACTAAGGAGACATTTCCTGACAGTGAGAACAATCAACCAGTGGAATGACTTGCCTCCAGAAGTTGTGGATGCTCCATCACTGGAGGTTTTTAAGAAGAGATTGGACAACCATTTGTCTGAAATGGTATAGGATTCCTGCTTGAGCAGGGGCCTGGACTAGAAGACCTCCAAGGTCCCTTCCAATTCTGTTATTCTCCTTCTGATTGAAATCCATTTTCAGTACAACAATGGCATAGCCAAGAGGCACACATTGTGCAAGGAGGAAGGTTGTGGAGAGAGAGAGGGAGAGAGAGTGGATGAGAGGGAGAGAGGGGGAGAAAGAGAGAGAGGGAGTGAGAGGAGGAGAGGGAGAGGGAGAGAGAGAGAGAGAGAGGGAGAGGAAGAGAGAGGGGGGGAGAGGGAGAGGGGGAGAGAGAGAAAAAATAATCTTTAATTGTTGCCCTACACAGGGAATAAGCCTTATCTATTCTCTGGTCTGAAGCCCTGTCTACCTTGTTATCCATCTAAGTGAACAGATTGTTCGGTATCATCTAGACAACTTCTCATATTATGACTGAAGTGATCCCAAATGACTGCAACAGATTTAAAATAATGGGAGTTGCCGGAGGAAAAAAAGAGAAGGCGTCCATAGCCCTTGTGACTAGTTTTTAAGCTACATGTCATGAATTAGCACATTTCAAAGCCAGAGAAAGAAAAGAGGGGAGCTGGAAAAAGCTGAAACCTCCCCTCCCCTCTCCCCATAGTTCCGTAAGAGTTACCAGGACTTCAGAAACGAAATCCCAAACCGAGATAATTTTATCTGCTAGACGTGAGTAAGTTCTCTTAAGAGTAAAGGAAGGCTGAACAACAATTTCAATCTATTTTTTCCCCAATGCTTTATTAAGGTTTATTAGAATATAAAATACAATGAAAATAAAGGAGGAAGAAGAAGGGTGTAAAATTAAAAGGAAAAAAAATGGGGGAATGCATTGACTTCTGATTTTTCCAACGTACAGTGAAATATTCACATTTACAGCACCAGCTTTTTGCATTACATTTAGTTCTTACCAGCCATGCCTCTAGCTACACAATTACTCCATCTTCAAACTAAAATCTCTCTATATTTTTTTTGTTCCTATTTCGAGCATAAAAACCCAGAAGCGTCATCCCAATGGAAACAGGATTGGAATAACAGAGCTGGAAGGGACCTTGGGGGGGTCATCTAGTCCTACCCCCTCCGCCCAAGCAGGAGTCCCTACACCATTTCTGACAGATGGCTGTCCAGTCTCTTCTTAAAAGCCTCCAGTGATGAAGCTCCCACAACATCTGTTCCATCGGTTGATTGTTCTATCAGGAAATTTCTCCTTATTTCCAGGTTGAATCTCTCCTTGATCAGTTTCCATCCGTTATTCCTTGTCTGGCCTTCCGGTGCTTTGGAGAATAGGTTGATCCCCCTCCTCTCTGTGAGACCCCCTCAGAGAGGATAAATAAAGTGACTTGTAAAACCGGGACATCTTAGAAAGCCCCCGTGAAACGCACAGGAAATTTTACTCCATTAGGGCAGAAGGTCAGGCAAAGCTGTTCTATTTTTTTTTAATGGGGTTGCAGTTTCACCTTGTTGATGATGGTAAAACAAACTTCAGCAGCCCGTTGAAAACTGCCAGCAACTGACTGAGGCTGGAATGGGATCACAGCCAGAGAGGTGGAAAAGCAAATATAAAACGGATAGGAACGAGAGTTGATTTACAAGGGGTTTTTCCTCCATAAACGCCGCAGAAAGATGGAGGCGCCGTCTGCGTTTACCATCCCCGATTAAATAACTAGTAAACATTTAATGGTGCAAGTCCAAAAATAATTAAGAACTGGAGGGAGGAGGGGGAAAAAATGAGAGACTGGAAGAAAATTATCTGTGATTAAATCTTACCTGCTATTTCATTAGGTGTCCAATCCATAATTAATCATGGCGTAAAGGGTTAGATGTTAATTAACTCCCCCTGTGTTTTATTTGCTGTTTTGAGGATTATCCCATCTAGACCCGTTTTTCCTGGGGCAGACTCCTTGTTAAAGGCAATAAGTACATTCCTCCCCCCCCCCAGGGAAGAAGTGAAGGAATGAGTCCCTCAGTGAACGGGAGATTAGTTACTCAGACACATTCATATTAATTAGTGTCTCTTGCGCCGTTATGGATAGTAGGCTACCCTTGTTGAAGAGCTCCTACAGAAAAAAGGCCCCCATTTGCAGACAGGAGCACCCAACCGTTGGTTGACAAGGAAGCAATATTTTCCATAAAGATAGCCCTTGACTGAACAGCAGTTCATTTAAATGACCATTCAAAGTCACAACGTCACTGAAAAAAGTGAGTTGTGATCGTTTTTTCACACTTACGACCATAACAGCATCTCCATGGTCACGTGAACAAAATTCGGACACTTGGCAACTGACTCGTATTTATGACGGTCGCAGCATCCTGGGGTCATGTGATCCCCTTTTGTGACCTCCTGTTGTGATTCCATGCCAGCCTGTGATCCCGGCAGCTGAGTCCGGGGAATCAGAGGAGGAGGAGGAGGAGGGGCCTGGGGAGCCATCAGAGTCAGAGGAGGGCTCTGATGAGTTACAAGACTGACAAAGTGAGGAAGAACCTGGCCCCTCCACTCGTGATCAAGCTGAAAGCCAGCTGTGCTGGGAGGATGAGTTAGACTCGGAGGAAGCACAGCTGGAAGACCTCAGAGACGCTCGTAAACATAGACAGGTCACACGAGTAGGACAGAGGGAGGCAATGAGTCGACTCCAGGGGAGAAGGAGGAAGCAGTGAGAAGCCACGCCTTGGGGGCTGCATAACAAAGAGGGAATGTGTGGGCAGGGCTGGTTGCTGGAGGCAACCATTTGCAAAGATCTTCTGTGTCAAGAGATGATGGTCTGTTTATTTTACCAGTGATTTATTTCCTGTTTGGCTGGTGCTCTGTTTTGTTTGTGGACAAGGTCTGTAACTCAAATAAAAAGGGTTTATTTTTCCAGTCTACTGTTAAAAGAGGGGTTGCCTTGTGAAGTAACAAGGATGTACATAGGCTGGGACAGAACACCTTCTGACAAGCAAAGTCAATGGGGAAGTCACTAAACACCCGTGTGACTGACTTAACAACTGCAGTGATTCATTTAGCAACGGTGGCAAGAAAGATCGTAAAACAGGACAACATTCACTTAATAAATGTTTTGCTTAGCAACAGACGTTTTAGACTCAGCTGTGGTCAAAACACCCCTGTATGTTCATGGGTACCTATGGAGATTCTCCATCATCCCAAGTGTGTTATCCCAAGTGTGTTTTCTCCTAAAGACAACTGGACTTTGTTGGTTTCTTTCCTTGAAAAGGTTTTGCTTTTCATCCAAGAAGCTTCTTCAGTTCTAACTGTCAGTTAGATGTGAGAAGCGGAACCTTTTCAAGGAAAGAAACTAAGAAAGTCCAATTGCCTTTTGGAGAAAACACATTTGGGACAATAAGTTCAGGGCGAACAAATGTTTTTTTTTTCTAATTTGGGTCCTCCTGCCAGGGTGTCATCCAACTGGAATAACCAAACTTACCAGAACTAAGCTGTGATTGAATGAAAGGAATATAAGCCAGAATGGATGGAGAAGCACAGTGAAAATTTATTGTGTAACGTCAAGTCAGTGTCCAGTTTCAGTGACCACATAAATAGATTTTTCTCCATGATGATCTGTCCCTAATCTGATCCTTTAGATCAGGACTCTTCAAACTCGGCCCTTTTATGACTCGTGGACTTCAGTTCCCAGAATTCCTCAGACAGCGTGCCTGGCTGAGGAATTCTGGGAGTTGAAGTCCATGAGTCATAAAAGGGCCGAGTTTGAAGACCCCTGCTTTAGATCTTCCAACAAGACACTCATCACCACTGAATTAATCCATCTTGCTGTTGGTTGTTCTCTTTTTCTCTTTCCTTCCACTTTTCCCAGCAGTACAACCTTCTCCAGAGAGCTGGGTCTTCTCATAATGTGTCCAAAATAGGACAAACTGACCCCGAGGAGTCCTTGGTGCTCTCCGACTTCCTTGTTTTCTTGTAGACTTTTCATTCCTCAAACTAGGTAACGTCATCAGTGCTAACTAGATAACTTGAACCTGGTCATTTGTGCTTTGAGTGAGAATTCCAGGTTGATTTGCTTGATGATCCATTGGTTTGTTTTCTTGGCTGCCCACGGTCTTCTGAGTTGTCTTCTCCAACCCTGTCCTAAAGGTGCTTTTTTGTCAGGAGGCAACTGGACTTTCTTGGTGTTTTTTTTTCTTTGAAGACGTTTTGCTTCTCATCCAAGAAGCTTCTTCAGCTCTGAGTGGATGGTGGGGAATGGAAGGATTTGTACAAAGGAGCATCAATCCTGCCATTCCCCACCATCCAGTCAGAGCTGAAGAAGCTTCTTGGATGAGAAGCAAAACGTCTTCAAAGAAGAAACAAGGAAGCCCAGTTGCCTCGTGAAAAAAGCACCTTTGGGACAACCGTGACATGATCTGGATGACGGAGAATCTCCATGGACATTTTTCTCCAACACCAAAGTTCAAAGCTGTCAATACAATCCCTGTCTTGCTTCTTCCACCTTTCACTTCCACTGAATGTCTCGGGGGAATATTGTGTTGGAAGAAAAGTCTTCATCATGGTTCAGTCCAAGCCGGGGATAAACAACATGGCGACTGCTTTAGAAAGAAGGTTGCAGTTTATTGAAGAGGAGAGCCAGACAGAAAGATGTGTTGAAGGAAAAGTCTTCATCAGGGTTCAGTCCAAGCCGGGAATAAACAACATGGCGACTGCTTTAGAAAGAAGGTTGCAGTTTATTGAAGAGGAGAGCCAGACAGAAAGATGGCTCTGGAAGAAAGAGAGAGCAAACACATGTAGGGAATGGTTTTTTATACCCTCTGGAGCCTTTTGTTTGTGGAGTTGTTTCTGTGGCATGAACTTTGACCTGAGTCTGAGTGTGCCCTTTGGTATCTGTGTGTTAATCCTATTATGTCCTGTCTTAGAGTTTGGGTGGGGTATGTAGATTTTAGGAGTCTTTGTCTTCCTAAGCTTCGAGCTGGGGGCTTCCAACCTTCCTGGATTTACATCTGCATTTCTATAGAGCTGGTTTCTGCTTGGGGGAGGGAGACCTGGGGCTATTAAGAAAAGCTGGGCATGCTTTTCTGCCTCTTCAAGATCCTTTGAGGAAATATATTTTCCTGCCCTTTTAATATTTCCTTCTCTGGGGGGCTGACTTCCCACAATTGTGACTTGCACAGTTCTTCTGTTACTTTGTCAACTCACATGTCCTCTTTTGTCCCGCCTCTTCTAAAGATAGGTGTTGCAACGACCAAAGTAGACATCATCTGACACGAGGACCTATGGGTAGGGCCTCTTTCTGGCATCTTCAACCCCCACTTGCCTGTACAGCAAAATCTCCTTCTGCATTTTGCTTATGAGTGAGTGTGTGTTTGTGTGTGTGTGTGTGTGAGAGAGAGAGAGAGATGAAGATCTCATCAAATTACTCAGAATGACTCACTCATGAAACACTTTATGGCCCATAACAAAACAATGGGCCCATTGTTCTGCATTTCCTCCACTGTCAATTAAGCACCCAAATGAGGAATAATAGCTGGTTGTCTTCTCCTACCTAGCCCAAGCATGCTTTTCTCCAGAAGGTTTCGCTTCTGTGGGCACCATGATGGATGGCTGTCTCCCTAATGAGAGAAGAAAGGGAAGAGGTTGAATCGGCAGCGCTCGGGGAGAGAATCTTTCCAAAGAGTTGGGCTGGAAGGGTCTTCTGAAATAGCAATGGTGGAACCGCAGCATGAGAGCAGGGCCAAACGTCTGAGTGTGATACATCATCGTTTCTCGAACAAGCTCCAAAGGTTTCCAGGAGCTTCACCGGAGGGTTTATAAAAAGGGCTAAGCAATTTTTGAAGGGACCAAAGAACAAGCGTAGGATGGATCCAAGGTCTCCAGAGAAGGAAAGAGCAGAACGATGACAAAACGGGATTGGGGTTTTATAAAAGTCTCCGTGTCAAAGCTCGAAGAAGCCTCGTGCTGTTTCGGCCATTTCTGTTTCTGGGCTTGCCCACGAACCCAGTGGGGTGGGGGGTGGGGAGAATGGAATGTGCATTTGCAGATGTGGAGCTGTTAAGCCTGAGAACCGAGCTCCTGCAAGATTGTTTAGATAGATAGATAGATAGATAGATAGATAGATAGATAGATAGATAGATAGATAGATAGATAGATAGATAGATAGATAGATAGATAGATAGATAGATAGATAGATAGATAGATAGATAGATAGATAGATAGATAGATAGATAGATAGATAGATAGATAGATAGATAGATAGATTAGAGAGAGAGAGAGAGAGAGAGGCAGGCAGGTAGGTAGGTAGGTAGGTAGGTAGGTAGGTAGGTAGATAGGCAGGCAGGCAGGCAGGCAGGCAGATTGAGTTGGAGAGAGAGAGAATATACTGGAGATAGATAGATAGATAGATAGATAGATAGATAGATAGATAGATAGATAGATAGATAGATAGATAGATAGATAGATAGATAGATAGATAGATAGATAGATAGATAGATAGATAGATAGATAGATATAGACAGACAGACACATAGATAGATAACCTTTATTGTCATTTTTTACTGTGGGCACAATGGCACACATTAAAAATGAAATTTTTGTTGCTTGCTTTCAAAGTGTACACATACATAACACACATTTAAACATACTGTACAACATATGTATAGACCTACACACTTACATATAAGTAATATATAAATACTAACAGAACAGAACAGAATAGAAGCTGGAAGGGACCTTGGAGGTCTTCTAGTCCAGCCCCCTGCTCAAGCAAGAGAACCTATACCATTTCAGACAAGTGACTGTCTAGCCTCTTCTTAAAAATCTCCAGTGATGGAGCGCCCACGATTTCTGGTGGCAAGCTGTTCCACTGGTTAATTGTCCTCCCTGTCAGGAAGTTTCTCCTTAATTCCAGGTTGCTTCTCTCTCTGATCTGTTTCCAACCATTGTTTCTTGTCCTGCCCTCTGGTGCTTTGGAGAATAATGTGACCCCCTCTTCTTTGTGGCAGCCCCTCAAATACTGGAATATTGCTATCATGTCTCCCCTATTTCTTCTTTTCTTTAGACTAGACAAACCCAAGTCCTGCAGCCGTTCTTCGTATGTTTTGGTCTCCGGCCCTTTGATCATCTTAGTTGCTCTTCTCTGAACTTTTCCCAAAGTAGCACGGTTGTTAAGTGCAGCTGGCTTCCCCATTGACAAAAGTTGACAAAAGTGATCACATGACCCCAGGACACTGCAACCGTCATAAATACGAGTCAGTTACCGGACGTCTGAATTTTGATCACGTGACCACGGGGATGCTACGAGGGCCGTCAGTGTGAAAAACGGTCTTAAGGCAATTTTTTTCAGCCCCATTGTTACTTTGAATGGTCACTAAACAAACTGTTGTAAGTCAGGACCACCTGTAATATCAGGATATGGGCAAATCATTTTTTAAGGAGTTGGAGTCTCCGAACATGTATATTCCCCAGGCATACCCAGAAATATTACTTTTTTTAAAAAAAATGTCTGTTGTTACAACTCAGTCTTCATTTGCAGCAAAGGTCTCTGAGTTTACCAAATGCTCCCGAATAGCGGATCAGCTCCAAAGTCTTGGGAAAAGCAAGGGGAAGAGAAAGAAACGGAAGATGCACAATGTTTTTTAATTGCCTGCGATTATTTTACTTCTCGGTAGATTTCAATTAATTAAGCTCCCTGGAAAGTTACCCTTGTGTGCCTTAATTAGATATAAGCGTTGCAAAAACAAGCAAGGGGAGAAAAAAAAGTTCATTAAGGAAAAAAAACGCATATTGGTTGCGGCTTAGTTACTCAGGGACGCTGGCTACGGAAATGGAGGATACGCTGTTGTCATTTTAGCTTAGCATCTTCCGCGGATCGAGAGGTTTATGCAATATTAGCTCCTGCTCTGTAAAAGAGGAAAGAGGTTTTCTCTGGAGGAAAGCGGGACCGCAGTCATCAAATAATTGTATTTAAAAAGGGGTGGGCAACCCTGTTTGAAATTGTCTTCTTCTATCATCAATAGAAAAAGAATATTTGTAACTCAGGGTTGAACTGTTGGGGTGCTGGGTGTTATCTGAGCTTGGTGGTTTTCTTGCAGACGTTTCATGACCCAACTAGGTAAAGTCATCAGTGCTAGAAGAGAGTGCAGTTTGCAGAGATAAGAGGAAGGGGAGGAGGAGGAGGAGGAGGAGGGGGAGGAGGAGGACTATGGGGTCCGTGGTGCTCTCTGAGCTTGGAGGCTTTCTTGCAGACATTTCATGAGCCAACTAGGTAACATCATCAGGGCTAGAAGAGAGTGGAGTTTACAGAAATAAGAGAGAAGGAATGGAGGAGGAGGAGGAGGAGGGAGGGAGGGAGGAGGAGGAGTATGGGGTCCTTGGTGCTCTCTGAGCTTGGAGGTTTTCTTGCAGACCTTTCGTGACCCAACTAGGTAACATCATCAGTGCTAGAAGGGAGGGGGGGTTGTGTAGAGGAGGACTGTGGGGACCTTGGATCTCCCCAGGTTTACTTGTTTCCTTGCAGACGTTTCATGACCCAACTAGGTAACGTCTTCAGTGCTAACTTGATTGAATTCTTCCGAATGTTTCATTAGCCGACTGTCCCCAGTTGCTCCTATACTGGAGTTAAATTCCAGGCAAAAACCATCCTGCTGTAAACATTAGAGATAATCTTGTGAAAAGGTAACAAATTCATATTGATTGCTTTTCAATTAACTGCACTAGCTGATGCGGCTGCTGAAATATAAATGCACCATCTAAAAATAACAGCAGGTGATAAAATAGAATAGAAAGGTAACCCATATTTAAAATGATATTTTGCATATGCACCGCCATTGAGAAAAATACCGCATTAAAAAAAAAGATTTTGATATCACCTTGTACGCTATCACATAAAGTTTTAGGGGGATGAATTAATAACACAGAGAAACAAATAAGACACCAGAACTTACACGCAAATGCTTTTCTATTTTTCCCTATTGCATTTTATTTGCAAGTGCAAAAGTACAGGAATAAGGAGAGGCTGGTGTCTTTTACCAAACTGTTGTGATCTTTCTCACCTAGGCCTGGGGTGTGCTTAATTGCAAAATCTCTGTCGAAAGACAGTCTTCTAGGTTTAAGCATTTCACTCAAGGAAGAAAGCCAAAGTTACCTTACAATTGCTTAAAAGGAGGCCAAATTAAATATATTCGGGGGAGGAAACACTGTCATCTATTTCAATTAACACCACCTTATTGAATTGAATAAAAATGACTATAAAATCCATAGATTTTAGACAGAAGTTCAACACTTCTCCGGCTAATAGCAAAATGCACATTTCAGCCCTTGTATTATAACCAAGAAATTGATTTTTTTTCCCCCTCTCAGCATGCATTATTTTTTTATATAATGAAGAACAGATCCTTTGACATTCACGCATCTGTTTAGCAATGATTGCTTTACAGGGGTCTTCTGTCATGGCAAAGTTAGCTAATTTGCCTCCCGGGTGGCAGGGCAAGTAGGGAGGCAGAGAGAACCGGGTTCAAATCTCAGCTTTGCAGTAGACAGGCCGTCCTCAACTTACGACTACAATTGAGCCCAACATTTCCATTGCTAAGCAAGACAGTTGTTGAATGAGGTTGGCCCTATTTTACGACATTCCTTGCCAGACTTATTAAGTGAATCACTACAGTTGTTAAGTTGGTAACATGGTGTGGGGGAAATCCAGAGAAAGAAATATTTTGAGGAATATTAGAAAGGCAGAATATATTTTCCCAAAGGAAAATGGAGAAGATCTTAAAAAAAGACAGAAACCAGCCCCCAAAAACCAGCCCCAGCCCCCAGAAAACCACCCCCCAGAAAACTCAGCAGAAACCAGCTTTTAGAAAGGCAGATGTGATAATCCTTTCAGAATGGAAGCTAGAAGCTGATGAGATTAGGAAGACAAAGACCCTTAAAATCTACATACCCCCACCCAAACTCTAAGGACAGGAAACATAATAGGATTAACCCACCAATACCAAAAGGGCACACTGAGACTCAGGTCAAAGTACATGACACAGGAAATATAAAGCCTCAAACAGGAACAGGAAACAACCTCAAAAGCCCCAGAAGGTATAAAAACTCACCACTCCCTACTACATGCGGTCAGTTTTTCCAGAGCCATCTTTCTGTCTGGCTCTCCTCTTCAATAAACTACAACCTTCTTTCTAAAGCAGTCTCTATTTTGTTTATTCCCGGCTTGGACTGGACCCTGATGAAGATTTTTCTTTCAACCACGGCTGTTAAGGGAATCTGACATTCCTTGTCAGAAGCTCACAAAAGGGAAATCACATAAACACATGCCAGTTGCCAAGCGCCTGAATTGTGATTATGTGACCCTGGGGATGCTGCAAGTGCTGGGCTAGATCAGTGTTTCTCGACCTTAGTAACATTTTTATTTATTTATATTTATATTTCATGTTTCTACACCATCCATCTCCTTCCAAGAACGTTAAGAAGGGTGGACTTACAGAATTCCCCCGTTGGCATGCTTTAAGATTGGTGGACTTCAGCTCCCAGAATTCCCCAGCCAGCATGCTTTAAGATGTCTGGGCTTCAACTCCCAGAATTCCCCAGCTAGCATACTGAAGAATTAAAGTCCACACATTCTTAAGGTCACCATGATGGCTGGGGAATTCCGAGAATTGAACTCCATATATCTTAAGATTGCCCTGGTGGTTGAGGAATTCTGGGAATTGAAGTCCATATATCTTAATGCTACCAAGATTTTAAAAATGCTAGGCTAGATAATCACCCTAGTTCCCTTCCAAGGCTTATATCCTATGATTTTCCAAACAAACAGCCCTGATGTTTACATTTTACTGATATGAGTGCAGTTACTACAATTTCTCTATTGTGATCAAGCCATGCATTCAGGCTTAGGCTAGGTGGGGAAAAATTGGATTGATCTTCGATTTCTTTGCAACAATGCAATTCCAATATAATGTTTGCACAGGGTATCACCATATTAAGTTATATTTAGTGAGGCTTCCGTATCAGAGGTGCAAACTACCATAGATGATCACTAGAGGGCCTCCAACAGAAAAGTCTAACCCTTAGTGATCACTCTGATTCTTGCAGACCAGAAATGGTTGGTATTGCAAGCAGTTGCCTTTCCCAACTCCAAACCAAAATGAAAAGAAATAAAAACTGGAGATATAGTTAGCCAACTCTTTGTACCTTGTGTTAATATCACAATGGCATCCATCAGTGATTCAAATCTTTTCCACACCAAGGAGTTGGGTGAGTGGGTGGGAACAGAATTATTCGCAAATGAATGGTTTAATATCAGAGCATTTACTTATATCCTGTGTGAGACCGGGAGAAGATTATTAGCTGGCAGTATTCAAAACAGAACGGTCCCTTTTGGCTATCCAGCTTCAGGTTTTATAGCTTGTGCATGAAAAATATCTCCAGAAGTCACAATCTAAAAAAAATATGAAATACCCCAGAGGTAAGGAGTATCACTCTCAAGTAAATTTACTTATGGTAAATTTTGCAACAGCTCACTGCTTGGGTACACTGGGGAACCTTAATTAAGAACAAGAATGAGCCTACTTAAGAAACAACGTCAAAATGCATCACCCAACCTGTTCCCTAAAGCTTTTAGAATAGCTTGAGCTGATAAATTGCTGTATTGCTTCTCAAGGAAATATATTCCATTTAAGAAACTATGCTCCTACGGAAGAAGGGCTGATAATAATGAGTGCATAATTCTAAACTACCACCAGATATCAGCAAGGAGACTGAAACACAAAACCAAACTCTCTCCTGCCCTCTTGTGGTTCTCTGTGTCATTACAATGAAAATAATTTGACCTTGATTGAGTAAGGAGTTTACAGCTCCTGTAAGTGAAGTGGGCACAGAGTCTAGCTTCACTTTTTGGAACCTGCAGAGAGATGAAGGGAAAACCTACTACTCTTCTACTCTAATATTTTAAAGGGCACCATGAATTTCCTGAAGAATGTGAGTGGGAGATTAGTATTCTTCAAATGGCAACTTTTAACCAGTGAGTGTGATTGTTTGGTGTCACAGCTCCAAGTCCGAAGAGTTGATCAGATTAGTGGCTGATTTTAGACAAGTTTTAAAGTTTTAAAGACTGGATTGAAGCTGAGTGAAGTTTTTCCACAGATTTACAGGACAACAGAGTTGGAAGGGATCTTGGAGGTCTTCCAATCCAACTCCTTGCTCAAGCAGGAGACTTTATACCATTCCAGACAAATGGCTGTCCAGTCTCTTCTTAAAAGCCTCCAGTGATGGAGCACCCACAACTTCTGGAGGCAAGCAGTTCCATTGGTTAATTGTTCTCACTATCAGGAAGTTTCTCCTTAGTTCTAGGTTGCTTCTCTCCTTTATTGGTTTCCAACTGATGGGATTAAGCGAGTGGTCTTTAAAATTTAATATTGAAAGAAAAATTTAACATTGAATCTGCTGGGTAGTGAAAACTTACTGAGTGGAGAAACAAGCCTGTCAAAGAAACTACAATGGATGGGAGCAAGGAAATGGTAGCATAAAAGGAGGATGTAAGATAGACACGTAGGTAAAAATTAGAATGGGGAAAAAAAGAATATAAGCTGTAAAAACAGCTGCAAGAGGAAATGGCTAGCCAAGGAAAATTAACTGAATGGGATAAACAAGAAAGAACCTATTGTTCTAAGAAGCCATAACAAAGAGCCCAGAACTCAAAACAGACAACTGAGCATGCCTAACAGCTGATGACTGTTATTTGACACACCTTGCACAAATTATCTCCTAATTATAATGCCCATGTGATGTATGATTTAGTATGTAGCAGGAAATATGTAGAAGGCGGTCGGAAAGAGTGTAACCTCATAGTACCTCAGCCAATGGGGAATGAGGAGGGATGTGGTGGCCAGGACAGGGTTATATAAAGAAAGGAATATTTTGGGTTGGAACTTTGGAGAGAACCAAGCTATGATAGCTTCTCTCCCCGCTTATTGCAATAAACGAAACAAAAGGCCTTCACTGTGGCTGGTTATTGATCAGGCGAGCTTGCCTCTGGTCACGAAGGAAAGCAGCCAGGAGCACATAACAGATCCATTGCTTCTTCTCTTGCCTTCTGGTGCTTTCCTGGGACAATTCAAGTTCAAGACTTCTACAGTGGAGAAGTCCATAGATTACTATAAGCAGTCACTCTCTCAAATGAGGTGGTTCTTTAAACAGAAGTTCACTGCAGAAAAATGACCCAAGACGTTTTATGGGACTTCCCAAAAGCATTGTTTGATTCATTGATTCGTTCATCAATTCATTGATTCGTTTATTTGACAGCTTGAGTAACCAATCTGTAGGTGTCCATTTCAAATACATGTTTTATGAGGGCTAATCATGATTAAAAACAGAATAAGAACATTACATCAAGGCAAAAAATAACACATACAAAATCCTGGCTGAGGCAGGCGGAGAAATTCATGAGGATCTGGGCTGTGTCAAAAAGAAGAATCGTGATGCAAATGGCTTTGTACCCTTGCGTGGACCTTCAAAAGGGTGAGTTTGAATTCCACCAAAGCAACGTGAATTTTGTCGTGCTGATAGTCAATCAAGCCTGATCCCTTTTAATTGCAAACCTTGGAGGATCCGTGGTTCGATGGGATACAGGAAATTGGAATATTGGAGATGGTTTAGATAGAAGAAAGGGTAACGTTTTGCCCAGTTTCTCTCTTGCACCTTTAAAATTCTGTGCAACTTAGGAATACAAGCTCCCGTTCAAGGGGAAACCATGGATAAAGATAGCTGAAATATTAGCAGGCGGCGCACGAATATTCATTTCAACTTGCCTTAATAAAAAAAAAAGGCACACAATACATATTCCGAAACTCTAACATTTGCGGCTGGCAGAATTTCTCGTGAAAAAGTGGCAGGTCATAATCCTTATTTACCTTCTGGAGACACATCTGATATGGATTGTTCCTATCATTGGTTTGCATGCCCTTTAAAAGTATTGCTGCTGATTGATGATTGCTGTGAGCAGGTAAATTCATCAACTAGCCACCAACAAAAAAAAAAAATCAGGTTAACTTATTGGACCAAGCTAGGATAATACATGAAAATGCCACTAGGCAAGCCGTGTTTTATCTCTGACCTCTCTGTTTTTCTGATTGCGAAATAAACTATTATTAGGGGAACTGTCGTTACATGCTAATGCTAGTTTTAATCCTTCTACCCTGACATTTTCTCACTAGGGAAGTTCGTGAGATGCTAACTTGGCATCATGCTTCAAAAAGAAAAAAAAACATTTTTTAACAATTGCCCAGGTTTGCTGAATTCGTGATTTCGTTCTTTTTGCAAAAGATGTTTTATTCCCGCTGCCTCGTTCTTCTTCATTGAAGGATTAAAATGCGTGTTCATCTCCTTTCTTCAAAACAAAATGTTTAATTGATGGTAGGTGGGCGATAATGTCCTTTAGAATTCCACTTTGCAATTCAGTGCAAAATGATAAATGCTCAAATTTATTTGTGGCAGAAAACGCAGGGCTAAATTTTGTAAAAAAAAAAGAAAAATCAGGGAAAACACAAGGATCACCTTAGGGAACAGGCCATATATCACATATGAATATTGTTCTAAAATTTGCATTTTGCTAGCATCTCTACCATGAGGGTCGACATATTAAAATGTGCATCTTATATTTGATTATCTGCCATCTTGTAGGGGCAAAAGAGTTGCTTTACTTCATGGTCAAGCAGGTAGTAGAATGTGTGGATGACCTTGGGGGATGAGGGGAAGAGATGCTGCCTAAGAAGCAATTAGATAAGAGAAGCCAAAGCCCTCAGTAACTTAACAATCAGAGGGAGAAATTCAAGAAGGACCTACCTTGATTGTTCAGGTGGTTAGAAATGGCAATGGAAAGTTTACACCTTCAGCCTTGAAAGAGTCTGTTGATGTAGCCTTATAATAAAGTAGAATTAGTTTATCTAGTAGTGTTTCCTGTCTGGTTTAGCCAGAACGTCTAACAGAACAACTGTAGGAGAAGGACAGGCAGAAGCTGAGGGTGGAGTCAAGGGGGGAACCAGTCTAGAATCGTTATGTTCCCACAAACTAAATCAAGCTCTTTTGAATTCCATTGAGCTCCAATTTAGTGCTGACCATTATTTGACTAGATTCTTGTGGGAACATAACAACTCTAGGATGATTCCTCTCTTGACTCTCTGCTTGGTTTTTTTTCCTACCTCAAGTTTCTTATTGAAGTTTGTGATTTTTGCTTCCCTGACTGCTCTGGGCAGCACCGAAGATCTCAGATACTGGAGAGGCAGTCTTACATGGCAAGATAGGATATTCCTAAAAACACCTGATGATCAGCGTGATGCTCTGAGAAGAGCCAACATATCACATTGGTTCATGTCTTGGTATGGGATCCAGTTTCATGTCTGTTCCATGTAGCTTCCATGGATGACTCTGGGTCAACTGTTTTCTCCCACCACAAATACTTCACAGAATTCTCGATAGGCTAAAAATCAGGGAGAATTCTGCCTCCACCCCCCCCCCTCTCCCCAAAAGTAATAAAGCACATAAATATTTATGGAATTCTTTATGGAAGGAATCGTTTTTGCAACAAATAGATAATCAAATCAGAGCCTTTACTCTAGACTGGAAGCTAGGGAATGCTACAATAAAACTAGATCATAATGCATAAATGTTTATATAAAAATGAATGTGATTTGGGGATGAAACCGAAAATGGGAGGATGTTTGCTATGCTGTTACTTTGCTTTACTGACTGATAGACTTCAATGGCACAACAAGAGCTATTTTTAAAGTCTCCTAGATCCTAAAATGATGCTCTGGCATGCACCACGAGAAGTGCTTAATGAAAGATTATAGCCAAAACTGGGTACTAAGTCACAGCTGGATGTGGGGAACTGTGAACATGGCTTGGGAAGGGCAATAAATTCTTACTAGAATGTAACAGAATCTGATGAGAGTTTGGGCAGCCCGCAGTCAGAAGCCTGACATACTCGGTGTGGAATAACAGACACGTAATAAAGAACAATATTAGCGGCTTTCCAACGCGTCTTGTTTTCTACTCCCTTATGGCTCAGAGCTTTTGCAAACATTGATTTGAAGTGACACCTGGATTCAGAGCCCCTGTTTAATTTATACTAAGAAGATTTACAAACTGAAGAACAAGCAGATACTGTGCGAGGGAGGGAGGTAGAGGGGAGGAAGGAAGGAAGGAAGGAAGGAAGGAAGGAAGGAAGGAAGGAAGGAAGGAAGGAAGGAAGTAATGGGAGGAAAGAAGAAAGGGAGGAGGAGAGAAGAGGGAAGGGAAGGAAGGAAGGAAGGAAGGAAAGGAAGGAAGGAAGGAAGGAAGGAAGGAAGGAATGGGAGGAAAGAAGAAAGGGAGGGGAGGAGAGAAGAGGGAAGGGAAGGAAGGAAGGAAGGAAGGAAGGAAGTAACAGGAGGAAAGAAGAAAGGGAGGGGAGGAGAGAAGAGGGAAGGGAAGAGGAAGGAAGGAAGGAAGGGGAGGGGAGGGGAGGAAAGGAGAAGGAGAGGGAAGGAAGGAAGGAAGGAAGGAAGGAAGGAAGGAAGGAAGGAAGGAAGGAAGGAAGGAAGGAAGGAGACAGTCTTACCCTCCTCTTCTCTCCTTCACCCCTGCCCCACCATCCAAATCCGGGAAAACATAAATTACATCTTAATTAAGTGGAGAGAGGCTGGGGTATTAGCCACACCATACAAGGCATCATGTCAAAAAGAAAAGTAATCCTGACTTTAAACAGACGGATGTCTCGCCCAGGAGAAATGGCCTCCCCAAGGAACAGCCTTTGATAAGACTGCCAAGCGCCCCCGGCTTGGGCTGGCTGATACCATCTTTATTTTCCGCGTAGAGATGATTGAGGTCTGCTTGGCATTTCCACATTTAAACGTCGCTTCTGCGTGATGCCATTACGGAGATATTTCAAAGGCATAGCGCCACCGAATAAAGTTAATAGCAAAGTGATATCAAACATTTGTTCCCTGCCTAGAGCGGAGAAGATAAGAAGGACTGGAGGGGAGAGAGAGAGAGAGAGAGAGAGAGAGAGAGAGAGAGAGAGAGATAAAAGATTACAACTTATAATTCCTGGGGAGTCTTATTATTTTTCGCAGGTGAGACAAATATTTAAGAATGACTCTTGTTCGTGGGAAAGACAGTTGAGTTCCCTAGTTGGGTAATGAAACATCTGCAAGAAAACCACCAAGCTCAGAGATCACCAAGGACCCCGCAGTTGTCTTCTTCTTCTTCTTCTTCTTCTTCTTCTTCTTCTTCTTCTTCTTCTTCTTCTTCTTCTTCTTCTTCTTCTTCTTCTTCTTCTTCTTCTTCTTCTTCTTCTTCTTCTTCTTCTTCTTCTCCTTTCTTCTTCTTCTTCTTCTTCTTCTTCTTCTCCTTCTCCTTCTCCTTCTCCTTCTTCTTCTTCTCCTTCTCCTTCTCCTTCTCCTTCTCCTTCTCCTTCTCCTTCTCCTTC